>JABSTQ010005710.1:0-30125 GCA_013358835.2 Ixodes persulcatus
TTTTTGCGAAGTCGTTTGTTGTGTTTTTGCTTCTTCCAGCGTTTTTGGAGACCTTTGTGTGCCTCCCATAGGTGTAAGAGTTGTGAGTCTGCAATCTGCTCCTCTTTGTCAACTGACACCACAACGCTAGCGGAGCTGACATCCTCAATCAGAGAGTTTACCCAGTCGCAAAGGTTATTGATCTCCTTTGGGGCTGTTTTGTTACGAAATTCTCTGAACTTGTCGCAATCCGTGGTTCGTATTTCTTTAGCTTTGGTTTTGAGTTTCTTCGTGGGGAAGGTAATGCTAAGGATGTAGTGATCACTACTAAGATTTTCCCCGGTGTTGATCCACTTTGCGTCCGTGACATTTTTAGAGAGGGATAAGTCTGGGGATGTGTGTACACATACACTGTTACCCATGCGTGTGTGATCGCTCGGGTTGTTCAGCGTTGTGAGTCCTAGGGATTGTATAGTTTTCCAGAGCAGGTTCCCTTTCGAAGTTGCTGTGGTATATCCCCATGCTGGGTGTGGAGAGTTGAAATCCCCCACAATTATTAGCTGAGCTCTAGTAGCCAGCTTCACTGTGTTTATCAACAAGTGTGGTAGTCCCTTGCCTCTGTTTTTGGGCGGGTTGTATACATTAAGAATAAAAAGGTTTGTGTCTCCTTTTTGCCTTTGTACTATCTCAAGTAGGATGTAGTCTTCTTCCGATTCGTTTATGAAATGTTGAATCGCAGTGATGTTTCTGTGCACGAGCGTGGCTCTGAAAGAGCTGGCTGTGGTACTAGTATCATAATTGGTTGGCAGGTATGCTCTGTAGCCTGGCAGTGTAGCCCAGCCACTAGCTTCTTGCAATGCAATCACGTCTGGGGTTGCACCAGAGAGTGCATGTTGGATATGGAACTGCAAGTGGGCCCGCTTACGGCGGAAGCCTCTGCAGTTCCATTGCAAAATTTAAAAATTTTTGGCGTGGAACCAGGTTGAATTATACAGGGTTGTGGCGTCGTGGACAGATCCAAGATCGGGGGTAGGCGTGCCTCGATGGTTGCAAGTCTATCCATTATTTGTTGCATGCAGGTGGCTATTTGGGGTACTTGTATCTCTAGGGTTGTAAAACGGTTACCTAACGCTGCAAATGTGTCGGTAACAAGGCCTTGGAAGGCTGATTGTTCTGTTGAAATTATGTTAGTTTTCTCGGAGAGAGTGTTTATGTCTGCCCTGAGTTTGGTAGGCGCTTTCGACGGCTGTGGGGTGTCGGCTTCCGACGCCTCGGCCTTTCTTTTGGATTCTTCGCATTCCTTTAGAGGATGTGGTCTCTTCAGTGCTATTCTGGCGTCTGGTTCCGTCGCATTATTGGCCGCAACCTGGGACGCGGTGGGGGGAGTGGGGGGAATGGCGTCAGTGTCCATCGCATTAATGGCAGAAGCATGGGACTCAGTGGGGGGAGGGTACCGCGCAGTGGCTGCTGTTGCCTGAGGCGCTTGTAAGAGGCGTTTAATTTCAGCCAACTCTTTCTTAACTTTGGCTATTTCTTGGTCTCGGGATTGTAGTAGGAGTTTTAATTCCTTCTCTTGAGCATTCACTGACTGGGAGGCCTCTGCCGGCCAGCTCACGTTTTTGTTGGAGCGGCTTTCGCTGCGTCCGCGGCTCGAGCTTCTCTTCTCCTTGCTTGCTGACCTCCCCAGTGGCGGGAAGGAGCTGGTGGAGTGCCGGCTATGGTTGCCTCCGTTTCCGGTAGCACCCTGTCCCCGGAGTTTGGACCGTGACTGGTGACCAGCGAGTGTTGAGTCGTTGTCCCCTTGGTTGGGTGTCAGGTTTCCCTGGGACGCTGCTTGTTGGTTCTTTTTAATCAGCCGGAACTTGCAATTCCGGCTGCCTGTGTTGTGGCCCCCGTTGCAGACGATGCAGGCGGGTTGGCAGGTGGGCTGTTCTGCTTGCGCCGGGGGTGGGGAATTTTCTGCGCAACGGCGGCAGAGGAGCGTTTTGGGTTTGTAGCAGACATCGGTCCGGTGTCCTACTCTCCTGCAGTTGAAGCAAACTTCATGTTGCTCCCTGAAGGGGTGGACCCGACAGACGCCGCACTGGTAGATGATTTGGCTGGGTAGCTTCTTTCCAAAAAACGTGATCTGTATCGTTTTGGACTGTCCGATCCTTCGGGCATCCACAACCTCTATCCCTGGGTTTCTTGTTTCGAAGCCTTGGCGGACCGATTCAGGCGAGTCTCCCGCGTAGGCGTTGTATATGACCCCTTTGACCGAGTCTTCGGGCGCCGCCACATACGACGTCACGTTGTATGTTTGACCTTGTAGGTTCAATGCTGCGATGTTGGCGTATGCCGTCGCCCGTTGACGGTCGGGAGTTCATAGCGTGAGGGTGTTATTGGCCGAATTAACTCGGATAATGTCTTCATTTTTCACCATTTGGTACGGCAGCCTGGCCGCTTCGAAGGCGCAGAAGAGTAGTAGTCCGGGCGCAAAGTCCCTCAGATTCCAACCTTGCGGTCGTCAGATGATTTTGTAGTCCCCGGTCGGTAAGCGCGGGAGATTGGCTTTCTTGCGGAGGGCAAGTAGGCGCTTTTTCTCCTTCTTTCGCGCTGGAAAGTTCAAACTCCAGTCTGCCAGTCTGGTATGTCCCATTATTAATATTGAAGGGCCCGAGATGCAAGTGTCCTCAAAAGGCTTAGCGCGTGCAGTGAACACAATTATTTGTGTATTAAACTCTCAAGACGTTAAGGCAAGCGGAAATATGTTTATTTGGTTAGTGTATCAAATGTGTTTCCGAAGGTTTCCAGCTGAACGTAGAGGGAAAAAACAAGGAGTGTAGAAAAAGAGACACACACTGCTGGACTATCAACCATTTACTGAAATTCTTCTTTTTCTTTTTCATCTACCTTCATGAATTATACTATTTACTGGAATTTTTTTTCCTTTTCATCTACCCTCATGAATTATACTATTGAGTTCCCAGGGGTAACATCTTCTTCGGTATGAGATTTGGTGGCTAGCGTTCACATGTTCCTGACTTGATTTCTCTCTTGGGGCGCTCCCAGATGATACTTTTTTTCTTTCGAAAATAGCATATTGGAGGCGGCACTCACGCAGTCATCCACGTGTGCCTCAACAGCCAGAGATTCCAGGATTTTCCTAACAAGCTGGTTTTTGTGTTTTCCGACGATGGTAATGTTTCCGAAATCAGGAGCACATTGGCATACCCGACAATGCGCCGGAAGATTGCCAGTTGACATTAGTGCGCCAAAGGAAGCTGCATGCTCCCTGGTGCGGTCGTTAATACACCGCCCAGTTTGTCCAATGTAGCATTTGCCAGATCACAACGGAATACTATACACAATTCGTTTCTCGCACGGGGCGTACGGTGTTCGGTGCGCGATGCCACAGGTGGACCTATGATTTCTGTCATTCCCACAATTCACCTTACGGCACATGGCATATGCCTTGTTGGGGGCTGAGCATACGACCTGTACTCCTTGTCGGCCGGCAATCTTTTTTTTAGGCAATGCGTTATCCCGTGGATGCATGGCATCACCACAAGAGGTTTGGGGCGCTTCTTTTTTGTCTGTTGTGCACTGTTTTCCCGTTGTTGCCGCACGTGCTTGCAGAGGCTCTTGCATACCGGTATTAGGAGTGTGCTTGCGTAACCAGAGTCCTGACGCCTTCAGAGCTTTTTTTGAAAACTGCGGCCGACTCTATGGGGGCAAGAGTTTTCTAATGCCGAGACAAGATCTTTGGTAGCCAACCCTCGTTTTTCAGTTTTTGAGTGTTCCGAGTTGCTTGGAAGGAATCCTTTACATGAGCGGCCTTCATACACCCAGCATATGTGGGTACCCTATTGAAAAAACCAGCACAAGCCGGTCCCAGCATCCCAGCTTCATGCTGGGTTATTGCTCCAGCATGCCCAACACAAGCTGTTCCCAGCATCCCAGCTTCATGCTGGTCCCAGCGTCCCAGCTTCATGCTGGGTTATTGCTCCAGCATGCCCAGCACAAGCTGGTATCAACATCCCAGCTTCATGCTGGGTTATTGCTCCAGCATGCACAGCTTGCCGTACTGGTCGAGCTGGTTGGATGCTGGGTGAATGCTGGGCAAATGCTGGGTCATGGTGGGTGAACTGCTCATGCTGGTTAGGCTGGTGTACTTCCCCACCAGTTTAACCAGTCTAAATAAATACACAGGATAAACAAGCCAAACTCTTTAGAAAGGCCAGGTCGGCATCTAATTTATTATTTTCGAATTCGCCGTCTGCTCACATGAGCTCAGATGCTACACATCCACTGCGCTGACACAGTACTTATTGGCGCACAGACAATGGTTCTCGGTGCAAAACAAACAATGCTATTAAAACTAGACTGTTTATCTCTCAACCTGGAAAATACTAGACACACGCCAAAATAAGGCAATAACAATAAAAATACTACACGGATGAGAGAAGTGAACCTGAGTCCCGCCCGTAATGGGGGCGAAGAGTCCTCTTGCGTAGTCGGCAGAGGCGAGGAAATCCGTGTGGCTTGGATGGCATTGGCAATACTCCTCGGCACCACCATTATTCACGAGCACAGAGATGTTCGAAGACACAAAACGACGCCTCATTCGGGGCATCTGACTTCTTCCCACGCTGAGCGGACTGCCGCTCGCTGTCTCCTTTATTCCCGCTTCGCTTGCGCCGCCGTTCAAGTAGTCGCCAAACAACGCGCACACAGCCGTCCCTTTGAAAATCTGCCGAAGATAGCCAAACGTGTCCCAAATTTTCCGTTCCTACCACTCTCTCTCTCTCTCTCTCTCTTTTCTCGCACACAAAAAAAGCTCGCAGCGTGCCCGAAGCACCCGGTCGTCTACCAAAAACGAGAGGACAAAGAGCAGGACGTGGCCTCGTCCCCACCCCAGCCGACCTTGGCGCGCGCGCTCCCGGCAATACCAGTTCGACAAGCTCTCGCCGACCTTGGCGTGCGCGCTTCCAGCAAGACCAGCTTGGCCAGCTTGAACCAGCTTGGCCAGCTTGAACCAGCTTGGCCAGCTTGAACCAGTTTGGCCAACTTGAACCAGCTTGGCCACCTTGAACCAGCTTGGGCCAGATTCAAAACCAGCTCGAACCAGCATTACAACCTTGAACCAGCTCAAGACCAGCTTGCCCAGCGGCAGTGCCAGATCGAACCAGCTCGAACCACCTTGAACCAGCTTGAACCAGCTTGATTACTACCTAGACCAGCTCGAACCAGCTTGAACCAGCCTAAAAAACAGCTAAATCAGCTTGCCCAGCTTGATATCCTTGCTGTTTTTTTCAATAGGGTCCTGAACTCCAAGGAGAGATCCAGAAACCGTATGGACTGGTTTACCGGAAGTTCCTGGGTGAAAGAAAGTCCTGGGCAGCTTTGTTTAAAGGTGCTTATGACATCAACTAAACACCCGTTGCTCGGCTCATCTGCATCGGATTTACACAGTATGAGAAAGTCATCTACATACCGGAAAATGGCCTCGATGCGTTGATCTTTCAGATTTTCTTAGATATTCTTACCGGATGCTGCAAGGTGCAAACCGCACAAGTATGGGGCTACTCGGGATCCTATGCAGACTCCACTTTTCTGTACATAGTGTTGCTCCTGGTGTGATACCACAGTCGCTCTGAGGTAGATTCCTAGAAGCTCCAAGAAGCTATCGAGGCTCATACCAGCTGCATTTTGGAAGCATTGAAGGCCCTGCTCCTCGATGGTTGTTCGAAGGATCACCAGGAGAGCGGGATGGGGAATTGAATAATACATGTCCTGGATATGCAAGGAGAAACCCGAAACAATTTCACATTCTTCTTCCTGAAGGAAGGAAATCACTCGGTCCGAGTTTGGTATTCTGAAGGGGTCGCATACTTTAACTTGTGATAGAATCTTTTCCAAAACTTGTGACACATTACTTTGTCACACTCTCAAGAAAAAAGGGTGTAAAAGGGTGTATCTTTACACCTTTTATCCCATATAATACACCCCCAAAACTTCAATTCGACGTACAGCGGACTATAGTCGAACAGACGGCCCGAAATTTTACGAGGGGCTTGATAGCCGTGTGGTACAACTTATTAAAATAGCTAGTGTACGTTCTACTGACTGCAAAAAACATAATCGGGGTTTTCTTGGCCCTACTGTAAAAACTCAGTGTTTTCTTTATGTGGTCTTTGATACATACTTTAGCTATTTAAAAAGTTATATAGCACCGTTATCAAGCCCCGCGTAAAATTTGGGGCCGTCTGTTCGACCCTAGGGCTCTGCACGTCGAAATGAAGTTTTGGGGCGTATTTTATGGGACAAAAGATGTAACGATACACCCTTTTACACCCTTTTTTCCTGAGAGTGCATGTGTGTCTCTCTGATACGATGGCGCGAAAAGGAACATCATTTTTGTGTGTTTTCGCCGAGAAAAAGACACACAATTCACCTTGTTTCGATCCTCTGATTTTGGTGATGATGCTCCTGCATTGTCCCTTTCCGAGTAATTTTAGGATGGCTTTTTTTTCTGATAGAGTTTGTTTTGAATCTACTTGTTTGAAGTTCTTCGTTATGGCTTTTTGGGCTTTTTCTTCGTACGACCCCGCATCAAGGACTACAAATCCTCCCTCTTTGTAGGAAAGGCACAGCCTTAGGTCTTTGCGACGTAGTTTCTGCACCGTTGAGGCAAATGTCATCTTTGGAGTGTCCGGGTTGTGTAAGCTAGCCAGGCATTCAACCCCCTCATTTATGATTTGCGATGATGTTTCCTGAGGTGCTTTGGACGCGATTTCCCGTACATTAGGACCTTATCGATGGCGTCTTGCTTTGGTGGGAGGCAGAACTTAGGTCCTTGTTAGAGCACGCGTCGGGCTGGTGCCGAAAGAGACACGTCCCCGATGATCTCGAGCGGCGAGCTTTTCGGTGCCGTCGTGACTCTTCGTGCTAGATGTTGTTTCCACATTGGGAGGAAGCACATTTTCCAAAGGTACTCCGTGGTGTAACTTGTCATTGTCATGTGGTTTGAAAAAGCGTTAGGTTTGAGAGATTTCACCCCGAGAAAATCAGTGAGAATGCGAAATTGGCGCCATGCCTCAGATTTCAGAATCTTCGAAACTCGTTGGGCATGGCCCTGTGATGGTTCAATGAAGCCGAAGAAATGCCGTGCCTCGTCAAGAAGTATCTTCTTTCTGATGCTGCCGGCGAGCAGCCTTGCCAAGCAGATGTTGGTTGCAATGAGATGACAAATACCTTGCGGGTCAAGGTGGTGAAAATAAAGAGAAGATGTGCTCAGAGAACTACAAATATAATTTGTCACTGCCTGGAGCTGAGCTGGTTGGTATGACATGATTCCGAAGGTTTCCAGCTGAACGTAGAGGGAAAAACAGGGAGGGGAGAAAAAGAGACACACACTGCTGGACTATCAACCATTTACTTATCTACTGGGAATGACTGCGTGAGTGCCGCCTCCGTTACGCTATTTCCGAAAGAAAAAGTGTATCTTCTGGGAACGCCCCAAGTGAGAAATCAAGTCAGGAACGTGTGAACGCTAGCCACCAAGTATCATACCGAAGAAGAAGAAGTTGCCCCTGGGAACTCAATAGTATAATTCATGAGGGTAGATGAAAAGGAAAAAAAAAGAATTCCAGTAAAAGTATAATTCATGAAGGTAGATGAAAATAAAAAAGAATTTCAGTAAATGGTTGATAGTCCAGCTGTGTGTGTCTCTTTTCTCCACTCCTTGTTTTTTCCCTCTACGTTCAGCTGGAAACCTTCAGAATCATGTCATACCAACCAGCTCAGCTCCAGGCAGGCATCAAATATGTTTATTTCCACTTGATTACATAATTATTGATTCTTAGGAAATGGTTCCATAACGAGTTCTTTCCGCGACAATCTCGTGTCAGGCGTTCAGTCGTAGTATCTGTGCTCTTGTTGTCGGATCACGCTCCTGGCACGTCGGTGTTCAGTTTGGTCAAGTTTAAACTTTGACCGAGTGATGCCGCCTTGTAATCATACATCATGTGCGGCCACTGACACTTGATGTACTGAAGTTGCAGGACCGGCTTCTAATCCGCACATTTTGCTGGTAGTTTTCTGCGTCATTGCAGCAAGCTCGGGCATGTGTTGCTTACTGGCTGTGCCTTTTGCTGTACCGTTGACTTGATTGATGGCCGGCAACCATGCTTGTTTGCTATCCAAGCCATTTCACTTCCATATCGTAATGGCGATTTCTTCTCCATCCCGCGACCACTGCAACTTGTCTAAGTCTCGAGTGGCAAAGTGAAGTCAAGTGATGCTCGGCGTCCACTTTGTAGAACAACCAACCATTCTATTTCTTCAAGTCACTCAGCGGCATTCTCCCTCAAAGTTGGAAATTGAGTGCTTCGTGGAGTGGACACAGATAATTGATTTTAGCAAATTATTAGGTATTGTCCTTTGACTACAACCGACACGAAATGAACTCTCATTGCATTGCCGCTCACCTGCTTTGTCGTGCTTACCTCCAGTCGAGGTGATGGGGATCAGGAGCTTCAAGGTAATGTCGGCACCAGGGACAAAGGCCGCCAAAGATAATTCTCAAAGTCCCACTGTCGCTCCTCGAGACGTGGTTGTGGGTCATTTGGCACGAACCCTCGCAGGCCAGTTCATGGGTACGGGCAGCTCCGGTAGACATGGTCGGCCTCATGCAGTGGTAGCAGAGTGGTTTTCGGTCGGCCATACGCAACACCTTCGTTTTCCTCGGTGTACTTTGTTCAGCGCAGACCTACACCCGATATCGGGAATGCTTTGGCTTTGGGGTGTCTCATTGAGTTGACATTGAATACTAAGGGGCAGCCACTGGCGGTCGTTGTGCAGTTGTCGCGTGAGTCGCCCTTGGTTCGTCAGATGCCACTTCGCTCGCAAGAGTCTCCAGTTGAAATGCCTGTCGAACTTGTTCCTAAACGATCTCGGCAATCAAAATAAAAGCCGGGCAACTGATCGCAGGACATAGCTTCCTGATCTCCTCCCAGACAACGTCGTGGATGAAGCCGCGGATGCCTGGGAGGCTGGCGTCAAAGTTGCAGCTGGACGCCTCGAGTGTAGAGACAACGCCGGGACGTTGTTGTTTGTCACAGGCTCGGGCATGCAGTGCACGTTCAATGTTGGAAGCCTCGGTGATATGAACCCCTCGAATGCTGTCGGGGGGTTGCGGACAAGGCTGCCGAAGGTGATGTCCCTCACATGAGGCACATGGGATTCTTGGCTTGTTTTCGGTAGCATCAGGGTCGGCGTGGGAACTTGATCAGGCGCAAAACATCCTTTACGAAGGCGGTGACCCTCTCGTTGTTGCCGTGTCCTGGACAGAATCGGGAATGCGGCTCCCTCTCGTCGGTGTTGGCTGACAATTGTGCTCTTCAGATCAATCTTGCAAACTTCCCACGACGTTAAAGAGGATTCATTGTTCTCAGACCAGTGCCTGCCAGTTTCTTCCCCGAGAAGTATGGGTTCTACAGGAGCTGGTTGTCTTTCCACCCATGGTGGCAGGCGACACGGTCGATTTTGTTCTATCCAGGCCTCGATGTCTTCATACACGTTGCATGAAAGGCCGTCGGAGTGTGAGGTGGGACAGGCATGCAAAACATGGTGGGAGCGGACGCGGGTTGCTGGTACAGGTTTGTCATTGTTGGCTTAGTCAGCTTCAGTTGCTCTGGTAGGAGAACGAATTCCGGTGGGTGGTTCTTCCTGGTAGAAGCGACTGGCTCGGGTTTCAGGTTCTTTGTGGTGTATTTGCGAGGTACGTTCATGTGGTACTCGCTCGTATTGCGGTTTTTCTGCGGGGCTCGAGATAGGACTTGGTTAACAGCTCGCCGGGGGTTTATGACGCAGGATAGTCCGCCACCCGTGTCCCATTATCGGGCAACTCAGCTGAGGAGCCGGCAGGGTACACACAGAGTGAAGGGCTACGAGTGAAGTACCCAGCACCGTCCCCCGAACATACGATGACAGCCGAGCATGGCCTGGAACTTTCCAGAATAGTAAATATTGATAGAAGATAGTACTAGAACAAGCATTCGTGACAATATAACAAAACTGACAGAAGGGAGTTTATCTTGACCACTAAAGAAGCTGCAGTGCTTAAAGGGCATTCTGTCCGAATAGATCCTCTCCTTCGGAGTTTGACGACTGCCGTGGACGGACGGAACTGAAATGGATGTGGTACCACTTTTCTGATAATGACTCTGCAGACTGTCGCCATAAAGCGGCGTGAACGGGTGAGCTGGGTATGTAACACGCTCAATGATGTCCATACAGCTTGCGCAATTCGCGTAAAGAGTGTTGATGAAACGTTTGTGTCAACGAAACGTGCGACAGACCAGCGGAATCAATACCAACTGCAACACCTGTGCTCCGCGAAAGTGCACGTGCACGCCAGAACAATTTAGGTAGCAGCACAGCATCACCTAAAGCACAGCACAGGAACTACCAGCTTAAATGCAGCTCCCTGGTGCGCCGCACACCTGTGTTCCGTGAAGGTGCACGCCTCCGCCGGGACAATTTGGGAAGCAGTACAGGGTGATTCCAGATAAGATCAACCAAAGGGTGACTGGTCGACATTTTTAAATCAACTGATGTTTTTATATGTCATTGCCTTGTGTCTGGTAAAAACGAATATACACTTAGTTTTGACCAGAAAATAATTTCGGGGACAGGAAAAGTCGTAAGGCATGAAGAGGTGGACAGTTGCATTAAGGCGCACTGATGGAGGGGGCATGTTTGAAAGTGAATAACTAAAAGGATAAAGTTAGAAGAATTCTAATACTTTTTTTAGAAAACAAACTATGGGTACAGCGTGTTTGTAATATAAAGCAATAAGATTTATTTAAATCTTATTTTTGTTTCTAAAAATTGCCAAACATGCCTGCTCGAACACAACATTTGAAGGCCTGTATCTCAAGAAAAAATTTAATCATTATCTTATAATTTGCAGGTAGTATTTACTTATATATGGCTAAAATTAAAAAAAAAAAACAAAAAAGGTATTTGAGTGATACGATAATCGGGATATATCTAGGCAAACATGGGAAAACTATCAAAGAACAAAACATCCTGATGCAAATAAAAAAAAAACACCACCTTCGATTTATTTTAAATTTGGGTACCCTGTCATACTCTATTTCGGCATTCATTTGTATTAGAATCATGTTGCACTACTGTATTGAGAAAGAAGACACAACTCCCCGAAATAGGGTCCGTTTTCAAAGCCTACACTTAGCTGTGGCCTATACGAGAAGTGACTGAATTCCAGTTTCAGTCTATCTATGCTGGAACGCAAACTAAATGATGTAGAAAACTGTATCTGGCACTGATTGGCTGTTCTCTCGGGCCACATGACATGACGTTGAAATACAGTTTTTCCCTATGCAGTTCGAGCTATGCTCGTAAAATGATGCAGTTAGTGGTGACGTCAAAATGTCCTCACGATGCACTTTGACGATGCAGTTAACTGAGTGGTCGAGACGAAGCCAGAGATCAATCTGCATCTAAAGGATGGCGACCCCAGAATATGCATTTCTACAGTTGGGTTCGCCAGCGGATCGAGATTTTAGAGATCTCCGGGATGTTTTCGAGACGAGCGATGCGAGGTTTGGGGGCGAATATCGGCTGACCAAAGGGGTGACTCGCTGGCTGTGCGACCAGCTTCGCGGAAAGCTCCAGCGTTGTCGTGAAGGGCCCCGTGTGCTGACGGTCGAACAACAAGTCCTCGCAGCTCTACACTTTTACGCCGCTGGCGGCTTCCAGGGAAGCGTCGTGGCCGACGTAAGCATTGGTGTTCACCTGTGCTCTGTGAGTCGAGTACTTGGTAATGTCACCAACGCTATCATCGATTGCCTCGGATCGAAGTGGCTGTGTTTCCAACAAACTCAAGCAGAGAAGGCCCTCACAAAAAGGAAGTTCTTCGTGCGATGCAAGTTCAGCGTCGTGAACAATAAATATTCTAAATACTCTGATACGATTCAACACGATTGTGTTTTCATTTCAGTGCACCCTATATAAGCGATTTGGCAGGAAGGAAAGCCAACCCTATTGAAAAAACCAGCAAGGATATCAAGCTGGGCAACCTGATTTAGCTGGTTTTTAGGCTGGTTCAAGCTGGTTCGAGCTGGTCTAGGTAGTAATCAAGCTGGTTCAAGCTGGTTCAAGCTGGTTCAAGCTGGTTCGAGCTGGTTCGAGCTCGCACTGCCGCTGGGCAAGCTGGTACTTGAGCTGGTTCAAGCTTGTCATTCTGGTTCGAGCTGGTTTTGAATCTGGCCCAAGTTGGTTCAAGCTGGCCAAGCTGGTTCAAGCAGGCCAAGCTGGTGCAAGTTGGCCAAGCTGGTTCAAGCTGGCCAAGCTGGTCTAGATGGGAGCGCGCACGCCAAGGCCGTCGGGAGCTTGTCGAACTGGTATTGCCGGGAGTGCGCGCGTCAAGGTCGGCTGGGAAGGGGACAATGCCACGTCCTGTTCTTTGTCCTCTCGTTTTCGGCAGACGATCGGGCGCTTCAGGCACGCTGCGAGCTTCGTTTGTGTGCGAGAAAAAAGAGAGAAAGAGAGAGAAAGAGAGGTAGGAACGGAGAATTTGGGACACGTTTGGCTATCTTCGGCAGAGTTTCGAAGGGACGGCTGTGTGCGCGTTGTTTGGGACTACTTGAACGGCGGTGCAAGCGAAGCGGGATTTAAGAAGACAGCGAGCGGCAGTCCGTCCAGCGTGGGAAGAAGTCAGATGCCCCGACTGAGGCGTCGTTTTGTGTCTTGGAACATCTTTGTGCTCGCGAATAACGGTGGTGTCGAGGGGTATCGCAAATGCCATCCAAGCCACAGGAATTTCCTCGCCTCTGCCGACTACGCAAGAGGACTATTCACCCCCATTACGGGCGGGACCTAGGTTCGCTTCTCTCAGCCGTGTAGTATTTTTATTGTTATTGCCTGTTTTTGGCGTGTGTCTAGTGTTTTCATGTTAAGAGATACGCAGTGAAGTTTTAATAGCACTGTTTGTTTTGCACCGAGAATCACTGTCTGTGCGCCGGTTAATACTGTGTCAGTGCAGTGGATGTGTAGCATCTGAGCTCATGTGAGCAGACCGCGAATTTGAAAATATTAAGATAGATGCCGAGTTGGCTTTTCTAAAAAGTTTGGCTTGTTTACCTGTGTATTTATTTCAACTGGTTAAAATGGTGGGGAAGTACACCAGCCTAACCAGCATGAGTAGTTCACCCAGCGTGACCCAGCATTTGCCCAGCATTCATCCAGCATCCAACCAGCTCGACCAGCACGGCAAGGGGGGCATGCTGGAGCAATAACCCAGCATGAATCGGGATGCCGGACCAGCTTGTGTTGGGCAAGTTGGAGCAATAACCCAGCATGAAGCTGGGATGGTGGGACCAGCTGAAGCTGGATGTGAGGGCTGCAATAACCCAGCATGAAGTTGGGATACTGAGACCAGCTTGTGCTGGGCATGCTGGAGCAATAACTCAGCATGAAGCTGGGATGCTGGGACCAGCTTGTGCTGGGCATGCTGGAGCAATAACCCAGCATGAAGTTGGGATGCTGGGACCAGCTTGTGCTGGGCATGCTGGAGCAATAACCCAGCATGAAGCTGGGATGCTTGGACCAGCTTGTGCTAGTTATTCAATAGGGAAGCAATCAACGGTAACAGGCTGAAGTTGAGCTTGTTCGTTCATACTTCAGGTAGAGAGAGAGAGAGATGGAGATACTTTATTTTAGAGCAACTACTTCAGATAAGGCCAGCTGAACTAGAATAAACATACACATAAAGAAAAGACCCTACACACCGTGGGACTAAAAACTGATTTTCTTTTTCCTCGTCTTCTACTACGAACCCAACTTGAGGGAAATATTCTCTTTTCTTCTTTTTTGCTTCCTACTTCACCGAAAATTTAACCCCCGAAGGAACATATTTTCTTTCTCGTGCGGCACGAGAGAAGTGCACTAACAGCAGTCAAACTAGTCAAAAAGTAAAATTTGTCGTTAGTTGTTTATACAGAAGGAGGTTAGTCTGCCTGAACATGGCGACATTGTTACCCACTGTAGATAAGCAATTTAGCCAATGCAGTACGACTTCTAGCCCGGGGTCTTTAACGTGCATCACGCCATAGTGATACACGACCGTACGCCGGTACGATGCTCATCCAGATCGAAACGGGCAGGGGCCGGGATTGAACCCAGGATCCTTGGGTTCTGCAGCGCGAGCTTTCGCTCCACGTGCTCCGAGCTGGTGTGCGCTAGCCCACTCGGTGATTCTCCGAAATTTCCTGTCGGGGAAAAAAAAGACGGAGTAGTTTCAACTCAATCGCCACTGTTCGGCGACGTCACCGGACACGTCACGGTGCAGTTCTCTTCCGATGTAGTTTGTTGGCGGTGGAGATTAGGTTCCTCCCACTGGCGACGTCACGGCGCAGTTTCTCCACCACTTTTTCCAGCATAGACAGACAAGAAACTAACACATATCTTTCATATATTTTTATTGAGATGATGTCACTGACAACTAGAGCGATCGGTCACACACTAAAAGTGAGGAAAAACTATATACACCATTTTACATACAGCGTACATTTATATACTAGTGATTCGAGAAAAAGATAATGCAGTTTGAAGTTTTTCTTTCCGGTATATTTTATATTTAAAATAAAAGAAACAACCTTACTTCCACACACAAAAATAAAGGTAGAATACTAAAATTGTCTAAGTTATTTATGTACTTCCGGGGACAACTCATTTCAGGTGAGGGGTGCCACCGCGCCGGACTGTAAAGGCTGAACTCCATGGAACGAATTATGTAGCGAATAACTGTCTGTCTATGCTGGAAAAAGCGGTGGAGAAACTGCATCGTGACGTCGCCGGTGGGAGGAGCCTAATCTCCATCGCCAACAAACTACATCGGAAGAGAACTGCACCGTGACGTGTCCGGTGACGTCGCCGAACTGTGGCGATTGAGTTGAAACTACATCGTTTTTTTCCCCTACAGGGAATTTCGGAGAATCGCCGAGTGGTCTATACTTCATCTCACCTTAGCATAAACTATTGTTAGCCGCGCATGCAAAGAGCGAGAGCAAGTTGCTTTGGATGAAGCCTCGGCGACTGCTCGAGCGCTCCTGGAGTGAGTGCTCCAGTCAAGGCAGTCAAGGCTAACCGCTCGCGCTTGCGCAGCCTTCGCAGTTAGTCCATGCTAAGGTGAGACGAAGTATAGCGCACACCAGCTCGGAGCACGTGGAGCGAGAGCTCGCGCTGCAGAACCCAAGGATCCTGGGTTCATCCCGGCCCCTGCCTGTTTTGATCTGGATGAGCATCGTACCGGCGTGCGGTCGTGTATCACTAATGCGTAATGCACGTTAAAGACCCCGGGCTAGCAGTCGTACTGCATTATCTAAATTGCTTATCTGCAGTGGTTAACAATGTTGTCATGTTCAGGTAGACTAAGCTCCTGCTGTACAAACAACTAACGGCACATTTTCCTTTTTGACTAGTTTGACTGTGTTAGTGCAACTTGTCTCGTGCCGCACGAGAAAGAAATTATGTTCCTTCGGAGGTTAAATTTTCGGTGAAGTAGGAAGCAAAAAAGAAGAAAAGAGAATATTTCCCTCAAGTTGGGTTCGTAGTAGAAGACGAGGAAAAAGAAAATCAGTTGTTAGTCCCATGGTGTGTACGGTATTTCTTTATGTGTATGTTTATTCTAGTTCAGCTGGCCTTACCTGAAGTAGTTGCTTTAAAATAAAGTATCTCTATCTCTCTCTCTCTCTACCTGAAGTATAAACGAACTAGCTCAACTTCAGCCTGCTACCGTTGCTTGCTTGGCTTTTCGCTCAGCCAAATCGCTTATATGGTGTACACTCAAATGAAAACACAATCGTGTTGAATCGTGTAAGAGCATTTAGAATATTTAGCGATCACGCCGCTGAACTAGCATCGCTCGAAGAACTTCCTTTTTGTGAGCGCCTTCTCTGCTTGAGTTTGTTGGAAACACAGCCACTTCGATCCGAGGCAATCGATGATAGCGTTGTTGACATCACCAAGTACGCGACTCACAGAGCACTGGTGAACACTAATGCTTTCGTCGGTCCCAACGGTTTCCCGGAAGCCGCCAGCGGCGTAAAAGCGTAGAACTGCGAGGACTTGTTGTTCGACCGTCAGCACATCGGGCCCTACGCGACTCCGCTGGAGCTTTATGCGAAGCTGGCCGCACAGTCAGCGAGTCACCCATTTAGTCAGCCGGTATTCGCCCACAAACCTCGCACCGCTCGTCTCGAAAGTATCCCGGTGATCTCAAAAAACTCGATCCTCTAAATAATCCAACAGTAGAGTTGCCTATGATAGGGTCGCCATCTTTCACGATGCAGAACGATCTCCGGCTAATCTCAACCACTCAGTTAACTGCATCGTCAAAGTGCATCGTGACGACATTTTGGCGTCACCGCCAACTGCATCATTTTACGAGCATAGGCCCGTAGCTCTCAACTAGAGTTCCTGTATTAGCCCCGTGCGCGACCGAAAGCGTCGCTGTGGTCGGCCTTCCACGATTGGCCGAACGCTGACTATGACGTCGGAAAGGGGATTTATCATCGACGGAAATAAGAGGAATGAAAGAACTTTAATTTTGACGGTGTTGGCAGTGTTCCTTTGAGAGCGCAATGATTTCAAGCTTCCACCATGCTAATAACAAACACCATCGAACTTGTTGTTTGCAAGGTAATGACGTCACAAGGGGGAACCACAGGAGGGCGCCACCAAAACATCTCGCCGCTAATAGGCTCCCTACGGGAGCCAGAGTTGCGCGTTCACGCATGACATGTGAATCCAGCTCCTCACGTGACTCAATTCGGCGAATAGCAGCGCCGCGCGTTCGAGGCGCGCGGCGGGCTCAAAAGCCTGGGAACGTACGCCGGGGCACGTGCAACGTCTACTTTGCTGCACGACACTTGATACGGCTCCTCACGTGATCGGATCTCGGCGAATAGCGGCGAGCGCGGCACGCGGCATGTGGAATCAAACGCGCAACTCTGGCTCCCGTAGGGAGCCTATAGAGGAACTCTACTCTCAAGCAGCTCTGCTCTCAAGTTTTGAGCAGCGCTCCTGGCGAGAAAAAAAGAATATTTGGCTCGCATTTCGAAAATGCGTCAATACGCTTGCCCACTACAGTTCTTTTATACTCTGTTCCATTCTAAGTCAGCGTAGCAGAGGCTAAAGAAGCGAGCTGCGACCTTTCAGCGTCCCTGTCAAGCACGCGCGCTCGTGCAGTGCGAGCATCGTTCAGGAGGACGTCCTTTTGCGAGTAGCTTCGGCTTCGCTGTCACGTAAAGTGGACCATACATGCTCGCGGAAGCTATGAAAGAAAGTAAAGATGAAAAGAATGTTTAATAGGACACTGCGGCCGTGAGCTGCATAATTCGTTTTTCTTTTTTAGACGTTTTGTGACCGCACATCTACAGGTGCTGACATATGCTTGTATTGGAATGTGGCACGTGCAAAATCGAACGTTACAGCGCCGCACGGATGATGTGCCAGCATTACATGGTCTCGTCTTGCGTAAGTCTTCGGAACGCGCTCGCGCCCCCTGCCCCAGAGCAACGGGAATATAGCTCGAACTGCATAGGGAAAAACTACATTTTAACGTCATACCACGTGACCCGAGAAAATAGTCAATCAGTGCCCGATGCAGTTTTCTACATAATTTAGTTTGCGTTCCAGCATAGATAGACTGGCGAACGCCGCGCGAAGGCACGCTCGTTTTGCGCGCGACGTAGCAGCCAGTGTTGATTCCACGCGCAGAGCAAAAGCCGCCGGCCAGAATTCGTTAGTTATTCCCAGCATATTCGTCCCATGGAGTTCAGCCTTAAGCGCTTCGATACTCTCGGTATACGAATGGATCGTGGCAAGCCGAGTTATTTTCTTCTGCGCGAGGATCACGTTTCGTGATTCTCATATACTGATCACATAAAAAGTATAAGCTACCACCAAGTGAAATAGTAGGTTAAATACCTCGCGAAGAAAACTGTGATAAAGAAGATAACCCTGCATTCGAAATGAGCAGTCCTTGGGGCATCGAATTCGGCACTTTACACTAAGGCTTTCCTCGATGTACCCTTTTAATAAAGTTTCTTCTAACCAGATCCGACTGTCCGTGCTACATATATGTCACAGGTTCCTTTTGTTGATGTCTTGTACAGCTGCCACGCGTGCCAAGACTGAATGCCAGGAAAGGCGCGGACCGTAAGTCACTCTTCCTTTTTTGTTGTTGACAATACCGAGCAAGCTCATTTTCGTCCAGATACGCAAGATGCACCCAGTTTCTCAAGTAGAGCGCTCACCATTGTCCTGGCCTTCTGAATTGCGTTTATAGAACGTTCTCTCAGGTTGTTCTGCGTGGCCTGATGCTTCACGAGTCGCGTGCTTTTTGTCCTGTCCTGATGCAGAAGATGACCACTGGGCTTGTGGGCAATCATTTTGTGCAAAATTGGTAAAGCTGGTAGCGGTTCTTAAAATGACTGGCGGCCCTGCCACTTACGTACGTCACGTGCGAGTATACCGCAACGTTGTCTTCAACCCACTCTTTCACTCTTTCTAAAGCCAAGCACGTGAGAGCTACATCGTCACACAGGTCCTCACTGATGACAGCAACGCTGTTTCTAGATTTTCTTGTCGTAACTACACATGCAAATATCGTGACTTTTTTTTTTCTACAGTGGTATGCTTTAACTTTGTCAGGAAGCACGATGGTTCATTTTTCAGCAGAGTCAAAATGATAGACAATGCTCCTGCGTTGCATGCAGCTGCTTTTCGTCGCAGATCGCTTTATCTTGCGTTTGTCGGATATGGTTGTGACATATATCCAACTTTCAACCGTTACTTGAATGACTTTTAGAAAAATCTCAGAATTCAATGTTTTTTTTTTCTCACAAGGTTGCCGGACTCCTATGTTGTGAGCACAATCTCTTAATCCTCTGGGATATGAAGATCCTCAAGTGTAAGAGACTAGCCGTTTGGGCAGTGATCACAGTCTCCTTAAAGACACAGACTTGTTAGTGGATCGCATATAAATGTTGAGTTAATTTCACCAGCGTTGAATGTTGAGCCTGTAACGTTCTCTACAACGGCAATACAAAGGTAATCATTGGCGCAGTGCACACAAACGCACACTTCGTGGTGTGGAATACATTTGACTTGTCTAGGGCGCAAGGAATTAAGTTTTGTTAGCCCAACGCCGGAATCAGGATGCTTGTCTTTGTATACACGAAAGGCCTCTCGGATTGAGCGTGACAGGAAGCGCTTTTGCATTAACGTTTTCTCGCCGTCGAGCATGACAAAGATCACGTCCTTCTGGGTGGGACCATGGCGCGAACAAACTGTAGCTCGTGTTTCGTGAAGTAGTCTAGAGCAGCAGACAGGTTCTCAGGGCTCACCTTGCACCTCGTGTAAGGATCCAGCTCATACCACGTGCCATGCTTTTCCTTACCTAAACCATGAACGCTGTCGCCTTGTTAACCTTTTCTAGGTTAATATGGCGACAGTGTTTACGCTTTATTGTATTTAGGCGGGGCTGGAGTATTTGGGGGTTCTGCTCTCTGTCCGTGTGCCTCTTTGTGCCTGATATTATCGCCCGCGAAGCCAGCGAGTGTGATGGCGACAGGAACGACTGCTCAGTAAACAGGCACCGGCGGCCATATTTTGCTGGTTGAAGCGAACCCCCTCATTCTTGACTGTGAGCGGGAAAATACGGAAGAAGGATTGTTTCGGCCATTTTGCAAGAACTAGCGACGTGTGTCGCCAGCTACTTCCATCAACTATTGCGCCATAATCGTGATCTTCGCGAGGAAGGGCTTGTTGATAGTCACAGAACACTATCATGCAGAAATGGAAAGCTTGAATATGTTTTTATTCTAATTATAAGTCAGGGATATATATAAGAGAGAGAGAGAGAGAGAGGCGGAGATAGAGGGTAAGAGAGAGGAGCATATGGTGCCGTACGAAAATAAAGTTAGCAAAGTTCCTAGTGGCCGATGGCTGCAGGATCTTTTCTCGAATGACTAGTTCGTAATAAGATAGCTTTTTGTACACAGTAGTTTCACCTCAGTTTTAGTGTGTAAACGATTTCTATAGTTATCAGGGGCCTCATCTGAATAAAAATTTATAAATGATGGGTGTTAGTTTCATGAAACTGGAGCTCAGAGTCACTTCTTGTATAGGACACTGCTAAGTGTAGGCTTTAAGAAAGGACCCTAGTTTGGGAAGTTTTTTCTCCTTTCTCAAAAAAATAATGCAACATGTTTTTAATAGCAATGATTGCCGAAATAGAGTATAATAGTGTACCTAAATTTAAAAAAAATGGAAGGTGGTGTTTTGTTTTTATTCGCATTGGAATTGTTCGTTGTTTGATTTTTTCCGATGTTTCCCTATATATGTCCTGACTGTCGTATCACTCAGATACCTTATTTATTTTTTTAAAAAAATAGCCATATACAAGTAGAATATTATCTGCAAATTATATAATAATGATTAAATTATTACATGAGATACAAGCATGGTTAGAATTGCACACAAAACGAAAGGAACAGTGAATAGGGAAGAGAGAAGAGACAAGCGCAAACTCACAACTCGATGTATTAACGGAAAAAAAAAGAACAGCCCGCGGTATCAGCTCGAGCCGAGGCCACACTCGCACGGGGGCACAATTATTACCAACTCGCCCAACTAACCACTTTACTACATAAGATACAGTTCTCCAAATTTCGCCATTTGTCCTTCGAGCAGGCATGATTGGCAATTTTTAGAAACATAAATAAAATATAAATAAATATTATTACTTTATATTACAAGCAAGCTGTACCCTTAGTTTGCGTCTAAGAATTATTAGAATTATCCTAGTGTTATCATTTTAGTTATTCACTCTCAAACGTGCCCCCTCCATCAGTGTTCGTTAATGCAAACGTCCCCCTCTTCATGCCTTACAATTTTTCCTGTCCTTAAATATTTTTTTCTGGTCAAAACTAAGTTTGGATTCGTTTATACCAGACACTAGACAATAGCATGTAAAAACATCAGTTGATTTAGAAATGTCGACCAGCCACCCTTTGGTCGATCTTATTTGAAATCACCCTACAGCATCATTTAGCACGATATGGGAACTACCAGCTTCAAGGCAGCTCTCCGGTGCGCCGCACAACCCAAGTGAGCCTTCGCTAATTTGAACGAAGCGGCACCACGATTGCACACTGCCAATCACGACTCACGCAATTTCCGTAGTTAAACTGTGTATCCAAATACATTCCTCAAGCTTCACCGCAGACCTCGAAGATGCCAATGGTCAACGACAGCACAGAAACGTCGCCTTAAAATTTATCCTAGCAATATACGAATCAATCCGAGACCCCAGCAACGCAGGGCCGATTGTCTCTGTCTTCGCCATATCCCTGTCGATCACCAGCGAAATGCACACTGTTCCCCCTTATTTCCACGTTATACCTACGTGAGGAACCACAGTGAACTCTGAAGTCGCTTTCGATCAGGGACTCAAACCGAAAAATATAGCGTTTCGGTTCCGGTTCCGGTTACCGCTTCCTGTTGATAACGGTTTCGTTTCGGTTTTTTACGGTTTCAATTTTACGGTTTCGGTTAGCGGTTACACGTTCCTAAAAACCGGTTTTTACGGTTTTTCCAATAATTTGTTTAATTGAAATGCCTGAGAGCCGTTTTATAATAAACTGCTTAAAGTAGTCGCTGATATCCAACAACGTAACATTCAACGAACTTATAAACGTCTTAATACTTCTAATTGGTTAAAAGTTTTACACATTTCTGGCTCCAACGCCTGTTCACTACATCTACTTACAATATATAGCTTGATACCGAGAATGCATGTTACTTCCGCTACTTGGGGATCATCGCATTCTATATAATAAAATTGAAAATAAACATTCCTACTTTGTTGTTCGGCAGCACTTGTAAACAACCCTAAGAAAGTTCCCTCTGGGGGGTGGAAGAACCATTCGTACGTTCTCGTCGCGATAGTTTATTTCAACCTAGTATATGCAGACGAGTCTTCGCCCACACTGAAGGAAGGAGCAGAACTATAGCCATCCTCTAGTAAAATACTGCCAAGTGAAATAAAGTAATAAAATTGAGAACTGGCTAGTTGGTGAAAGTCAAACAATATAAATGCAATAGCCCAAAAGAAGGAAGAATAAGGAGAGGAACGAACAACACAGTAACAACACCGAAAGGTGTAAAAATATGTCATGTGTTGTCCGTTCCTTTCCTTAGTCTTCGTTGTTGTGTCATGTTACACCTATCTCATGTTTTCTATTTCCAAGCAATTGCCCATGTTTATCGAAGCGCACGTCTCTTGCTGGTTGATTCTATAACGCAAGAAAAATGGCGCATTTATACATAAGAAAACATAAAAACGCGGACGCCAAAAATGAAAATAAAGTGCGGATTTACCTTATATATACATATATATGCATACGTATTTGAAAATATGAAGATAAATGAACAGTACTTCATTAAATAAATCAATGTTTTGCGAGACCGCCGAAATCCAAAATAAACGGCGAAGCTAGGATTTGAACTCTGGTCTTCCCAATGTCCGGTCGGGTGCACTTATATTATATTACATTATAGTACACGGGCAGCGGGCTACTTGACATTTTGCATTTGTCTTTATGGCTCTGGGTTTTTGTTTTTGTCGTCCTTTGTTTGACACAGTTTCTTTCACCCAATTGACTTTCCTTTCTTCTGTTTGTTTGGTTGACCGCCGCACTGCCCACCGCTCCACCCTCCCCGCTAACCGACAGTGCATAAGCAGATGCCTCTAGAGTAGGTCTTGGTGAGCTTATAGGTGGTATTCACTGAGCCTGCAGGTTCGATTTTGCCAGGGAGCGCCACCGTCTATCCGCCATCTTCGAGGTCGCGGTTTGACTAGCTTGGGTACGCGGTCGTCCGTTGGTAGTGAGTGCTTATTTTATATCGTTGAAGGAGCTTCGTTGAACAGAAAAGAGAAAAACGTTTATCTCGGAGGCGGGCTGTTTTAGTTTCTTTGTTGTCGCCGAGTACCATGTGTAAAGGCTGACCTGCATGTAAGCAATTTAGCGAGCGACGAGACGAGACAAGTGACAGCGAGAGCGACAAGACAAGCGACAACGACCTGCTTCGCTGTCGCTCGGTCAGTCGTGCGACAAGGCGAACCGCATGAAAGCGACGGGAGCAAGCGACCAAGGCGATAAGCGACGTTTTCTAGAAATCCAAAAACCAAGCGACGCGACAAGCGACCGTGAGAAATCTCCATCGCTCGTCGCCGACTCCCGTCGCTGTCGACGTCGCTCGCTAAATCGCGTACATGCGGTTCACCCATCACTGTCGCTCGTCGCGTAGCTCGGTTTTTGGATTTCTACGAACTTAGCGCTCAACTCCTTGGTCGTTTGGTTCCGTCGCTTTCATGCGGTTTGACTCGTGGCAGGAGTGACCGAGCGACTGCGAAACGGGTCGCCGTCGCTTGTCTCGTCGCTCGCCGAATCGCTTACCTGCGGTTTTTAAATCGGCTGGGGTAATAAAAAATGCGCGGCATTTTTCATTAGCTGCGCGCTCAGTGATTCGCATGGTATGTTTCTGCACAAGAACGAACACCGAAGGCACGACGTACGACACGAAGGCCATGGAGCAACACGGTTAATCGGTCGTAGTGCAGAAAATCCGCTACAGAAAAGCAATAAAGAAAGTAGAAATACAAAAAAAAAACGTAATCACACCATGCTACAAAAGCCCCAAAGTAGAAAAATCACAGTTCTTGCAAAACAGCCATGGGCAAGGCGCGCGACACGGAGCGCTTCATGGAGCCGAGGCAGCAACGCGGCCGCGGTGGATAACCTCGATAGCGACAAAAGCGAACTAAACCACGCACACCTAAGTTATTACTACGGCGCTTCAAAAGCACCAAAGTATAAGAATAACCTCTAGTTTCGGCCAAGAAGACCCTTTAAGGTTGTAAAATGCTGCTTAACCACGCTGCAACGTCCGGCCAGGCGACACCTGACACCAGGGCATTGAACCGAACCCTAACCGTGAACCGAAAGCCGGAAACAACCGCTATTTTCGCGCAAACCGGAGTTGACCCGGAACGGAATAATTTTTCTCGCTCCGGAGCGGAACCGATATGCTTTTCATGCGGTTTTCGGTTCATACGCGAAGTCATGTTGCTCGAAAAGTGCGTGGCGAAAAACACAGTAACGTGAAAAGTAAACCAAAAAAATGAAAGGAAAAAAATATTTTCGCAAAACCGGAGTTGAATCGGACCGAAATAGTTATTTTTTCATTCCTGGACAAAACTGGTCAATTCCTTTTACTGTGTTTCGTTTATGCGAGAAGTCAAAAAGCACAAAAAATTAGTAGTTGAAAGCTCTGTAACGTTCCATTATCAGGTTTTCACATATCGGTCGCCTTCATAATTTATAAAGTTCGTCTCGAGAACTCAAACAAATTAGCACAGTAACTATAAATTCTCCGGGATTTCTGGTCTTATGTATTTCTTTAACAAATGCCCACCTTCGTCCCAACCTTTTCTAGGGGACCGGAAAAGGCTTATCAATGAAAATGTAACACTAGGACATACCCAATTTGTACGTCGGCATAAATGACCAATTAATGAGCCTGTTTGGTGGCAAAACGGTGAGTTGGGCTAGTTGGTTTTTTATCACGAACTAAACGCGAAAAAAAAGAGACAAAGAGCGGTATAGACAACACGCCTAGTGTTGTCTATACCTCTCTTTGTAAGCTCTGTTTGGTGTTTCTCGTCTTCACGTTTGTAGAGCTGTGTGCAATTTACTTTAAAAGCCATAATTGTACAATTGATCGGATAAGAAACCGATAGAAAGGCCGATGGATATTTTAGAGCCTGTACTAGTTGCCAAACTGTGGCGCATCTAATCTGCTTTCAAAATAACTCAGCGGATTTAATATTCTGCCCGAAAGTAAAGTATAGCACCGGGAAGGGGAGGGGGATTCAATCAACAGTTACACCTACGTAAGAAAGCAAAACAGCTTCGATCTCTGATAGCAGAGACTGCTAGGACCAAAACGTTTTCTCCTCAGAAATATAAACATCAAGGCACAGAGCTCTTCTGAGCATTCACAGACAAAGAGCCGCGGCTTTCAAGGGACACTAGCGTGATACAGTTTTGGGAGGAGAGAAGGGAACGAAATCCAGAATTCTACCCACTGGCGCAAGTAGCCCTGGGAGTGCCAGCGACCCAAGTCAGCGTGCAGCGAGCCTTTTCTGCACTGAAGTTTATTCTATCGTCTCAGAGGTACCGTCTTTCTCCGGATATGCATGACGACGTCCTGCTTCTTCGGTCAGCTGCCTGACATTGAACTGCGCTTTCATCCACGTCCCGAGGTGCCCTAGCACTAGTTCGTTCGTTCCGCAAAGTAATGCGAGCCTTTGCTTCCTATACATAACACAATGTAAAATATGCATAGTTTATCTTTTGCTGCGGTCAATAGGTTTTGTAGCATATGAGTACGAACCGGTTCGAACAGGTTTGAACATTTATTTTTTCACTCCGGAGTTGAACCGGAGATGAACCGTTTTCTTTGAACCGGAACGTAAACCGGAACGAAAAACATTTCGGTTCGACACCCTGCCTGACACATATGTGGGATAGAAAGAGACCTCGAAGATGGCGACCGTGGTGGCCGATGCCAGCGCCCCTAGTGAGTGACGTCAAATAAATGTCCCCTATAGGGAGCTGTGCGCAGGCAATCATAGGCCCTCTGCCGAGGCCAATATACCTCTGGGAAGGACTAGTCGTGTTCTGGTGCGCGTGCATTGGTGAGAAAGGGACTCCTCCACACGGTCAACACAGCTTTAGATCTAGAGCTGCACCCCGGCCATGGACGAGTTTTCCCTTACAAAAATGTCATATATGGGCCAGATATATTTTATATACGGCCATATATACTCGTATAAGGACGTAAATAAGGCAGTATACTACTAGATAAAGGAACAAATAGGGGCATATATGGCAAGAGGACACCATATATGGTTAGGCATAGTGACGTATATAATCATGTATGGTGCAAATTATTGCCATATATGGCTATCTATAGCCCCTTAAATGGCGTGCATTTTCCATATTTTGCCTTATACGGCAGGATGTAGCCTATTATATGGCACGCGCTTTTCTCCGTATATATATGAGAAAAATATATCCCTCTTCGTTTACACGGACACATTTTTTATGAAAAGCTTTTCAATTCTAGATTCTGAATTTGAATCTGCAAATAATTTGTTTTATTTAATTTTCTTTTCCAATCGGATACTCCATCAGTATTTTCTGAAGAGAAACGCTGTTTACAGAGCGATCTAACAGTGATTCATATATTTTTTGTTTGGCGCATTTAAAAATAAATCTTAGCAAAGATTATTTCTTTCTCAAGTGTGTACTATATAATAATTTGTGCATTCGCAAGTTCTCTGAAGATTGCAAAACAACTTAAAGATGCTTGCGATCGTTTAAAACTTATTTTGCGAATTATCACCAAAATGATACTAAAGATGCATTTGGATGTGAATCAACTATTCTAATAAGCTAGTGTTTTCAATTCAAGATGATGGACCATATTCAACTGAACATAAATCAATTCCTGAAACCTTCAAAACACCTTAGAAAATGCTATTTTAAAAGGCTTAGGCTTCATCGATTGTATGTTTCATATTAACGTGATCCAGAATTTATCTGAACAGAAAACAATCACAAAATGTAAAAGTATTTTGTGAAGTGAAAGCTAATATATCCTTTGATGGCCAGTATTTACATGGCAGTTCAGTGACTGGCCGGCATCGGCGCTTTGCTGTTCAAACTGGCGAGACCGTCATGGAAGTTTCGTCTACTGACCGGCATCGTTTCATTTTGTTTTTGTCTTTTTCACTATGCAGTCAAGTCATTGAGATTTTGACGAACTGCGGCAATTCATGAATAGCGAGTGGAAATGTTTGCGTTGATCAATCCTTCCTAAATGACTGCTGAAGCTCGCGTATTTGATCCCAGCATGGCAAGGCTGACATGGTTTATCGCGAAAACGCGAGAAAAAACAATGCGGTGAGGAAAAGTTGCTGTCCAGGATTTGAAAATGTGACCACCTAGGCCACGAAAAATAAATTTTACAACACCGAACGGTGCTTTTTTTTCAGGAAGCTAGTTTAATTTGATGTACTATACTTAAGATCTGGCGGTATATGCAAGTGCTTCGCTCGGATAAAAACAAAAGCAAAACAAAAACAATATAGCGAAGCCTAAAAATGAAAAATAAACACGTAGCATGATTGAGCACACGCCTTGAGGTTCAAAAACAATAATAAACATTAGTTTCCAGAAACTAGAAAAGTAAGAGACGTGCTTATTGCTTATGACGCTACGATAGTGTGAAATGGAGGTTGAAAATATGCTATTTTTGTCAGGAATCGACTGTTTTCTGTGGTAGTTACGATCACCTAGCAGATATATTTAAAATGTTTACATAGCCAAACGATATCTGTCTCTTTGATAGCTTATGTTATACGACATACCGTACCAGAAAAACGCGAGACTAAAAACTTTTCTTTTTAACGCACAAAGGCGAGAAACACCAATGCGTTGTGGATCATTGCACTGCCGGGTTTGTGAATGTGACCCCTTGACGCTATGAAAAATAAACGTTACAACGCCGAACAATACCATTTCTGAAAGCTAGTTTAATTATCCGCTCTGTACTTGAATCTAAGGAATAAAAACGTGTTTATGTCTAATAAAAAGTAAAACTGCGGAGCGCAACCTGTATAAGAAAAACCAAGCGGCACGCGGGGGCTAGCACTGATCTACCAAAACAAAATTAAATACTACTTTCCGGAAGTCAGAAAATTAAGAGATGTGCTTAATACGTAGCGCGCTATGAGCTCAGCTAAATTACTGGCTTAAAATGGCGGTATTTGTGTTTCAATAGTGGGTGAAGTTGGCCGCTTTCAGAAAACCTCCGGCTGCATCACTGTGACAGTTTTACCAGTTACACATTTTCCCATTTTGCTCGCTATTTGCTCATCATTATTACATTGCTTTCTTCGTTGAAAGGACTTGCGCTCTTTTCCTATTATACTGACTCACATATTAGCACGGAGGGAGTGAATTATCTCGGTAAAACAAGAGGGCCACGGTTTGTGCATTGCAACAATTCAAACTTGGGCTCGCACTTTTTTATTTTCATCTTCTGCGTGATTGCTACCCTAAAGAACGGGGCCGACGATTGAAACAAACACAGATAATATTTTAAATAATAAAAACTAATACAAAAAGGTAAGAAAATATTTAAAATAAAACTAATTCAAAATGGCGAGAAAAAACAATATGTAAAATAATAAAAACTAATACAAAAAGGTGAGAAAAAATATTTAAAATAATAAAAAGTAATACAAAAAGCAAAGAAGAAAATTGTGATCACCGCGATTCGAACCAAGGACCCCACGCTCAGCAAGACAGTGCACCAACAAGCTAGGCTACCGTCGTTTTTTTTTTCTTTTTATTGCTAGGCTACCGTCGCACGGTTAACTTTGCTCCCTTTCTAAAATGTTCGTTCTGAACCATTTTACGTTTAGTTCCGTATTTAATACTTTGCAACGTGTTCAGTACTTATTCATAATATTGTGGCAATATTGGGGTACGCAATAATTTATTATTGTTGTTGTGTCTTTCATGAGTTTTATAATGCGCTTTTCTGATCGTTTATTTCAAACGTCTCGAAGATACAAATATAATCTCATCGAATCAACAGCCTCTGATTCGCACGTTTTGCCGGCGGCGCCGGCGGTGTGCGTTTGAATGCCTGTATTCCTGTGTTCACGACCGGCTAACGGTCCGATTTGCCGATTAGTCATGATGCGTGGAGTTTGCCTTAGTTTCAAGTGTGTCCGAAAAAGACGGAAGCGACCGTGAGACGTGGAACTACGTCAAATCTGCTCAACAGCCAAGATCATGGCACGGGATTCGAAGTAAGTTCGTTTCTTTCTTCGTTAGGGCTAGATTATTTCCTGCATTCAAAAAGACTTGTTATTGTCTGTAGATCCCTTGCTTTTACCAGTATTATGCGAGGCTGTTTTTCTTCTTTTTTCCGCGATGCAGAGGCTATGTATTCGTTTAAGGTCCATCATTAGCAGCGGAACTCTTTGGGAGACAGGGGGGGGGGGGTTGTTTGATTGCCTCCCTCCGCCGTATTGTTTACTAGTAAACTACTAGAATGTCTGGAAGAGCGCGGTGCCCCTCTATCGCCGACGTCACTCTTTCGTACTTGCGTGCGGAGAGCTGGACCCGACAAAAAGCAGCGATTGATTGATCGCTCAAGCCCGTAGCTTCCGCCGCCCAGTTGTCTGCGAACGATTTCTTTTTCGCGATTCCTAATCAGAAAAGAATTGTAAAAAATTGTTTCCGCAATGAATTCACCCCATGGTGATTAATGCATAGCATACCACTTCTTATCGCAAAACTTTGTGCCCGCGAACTAATTTTTGACGCTGGCACTTATTTCTCGCGAAATGTCCAGCTCTAAAGATCAATTGCTGTACACGTGTTTCGTATGATCCAACGCACGTGCAACGAATTTCACACCTGCAGAAACACTCAGGCTGCTTTAAATGATGAAGCATTTATTCTCTTCCTACTGGTGTTTTTCTTTAGAGGCTATCAAGTATTAATTACAAGCTTCTGATGAAATTTACAAGCATGCCCTGAATTAAGGTAGTGTGTCGCCAGTTTTTGGTATATATATATTCTGTTCAGTGTAAGTATGTAGTGTTAGACATACCTCACCCCATCCCTGTTTGTTTCGCTTGGTACTGCCTTTAGCGAATGGTGTAAGTTGTAATTTTTTTAGTTGTTGCATGATTGTAGTAAGATGGTGAGCTGGTACTAATTGAACACCTTGAAAAATAGTTCGCAAAAAGTCAAGGAGACAGGGGGAGTAACACGTAGACCTCATGCAAGTGCAGACTGAACTCGCATAAATCAGAGAAGAAGGAAGACATAACGAATGCGGAAGGAGCTCGAGCACAGGCCCGAGTGGAACGCGCTGATTTACCTGTTAGCAAGAGCAGATTTAAAAAAAAAAAAAAA
>JABSTQ010005711.1:0-46905 GCA_013358835.2 Ixodes persulcatus
CGCCATTTCACACGGGAGACAAGACATGGTGCAAACGAACGAGCATCCGGCGCCGAGAGCTGGCGTCTTTAGCAGACAATCTTTTAGACTCAAGCAGCGCAAACTTTTCTGATATCAGTTGCCAATGCATTGTTTTATTATCCTTACTAATAAAACATATTGAATGGACACATAATCGATTAAAAAAATGGTTTGTCGGGTTATTTTAACTGTTTTTTTCGTGGTACTTATGTCGTCTGCTTTGCAGTTCCTTGTTACTGCGCCTGTTTTTGTTTCTGCGACTGTCACCGCCTGCGGAACGCGCGCCGCTTTTGAGTCGAAAAGATAGTCTGCTAAAAACACCGGCTCTCGGCGCCGGATGCTCGTTCGTTGGCGGCAGTTGGCGTTGCGACTGCTTGTGCCATCTCTTAATTGTCTCCCGTGCGAAACGGTGCCGTATTGTTTGAAGACCGGTGGCTTCACTGCATTTTCATAGGAGCTAAGCCTTTTTCTTTCTTTACTTTTTCCTCAGGTAAGTTCGCTCTTTGCAAATTTTACAAAACAAATGCACCACCTGTGGGCAACGCTGCATAAATTCGTAGCGCTATAGGTTAAGAAACCAAATTTTGCGGCCGATATAAAGAAACTGGCCGCTCCTTGGGACACCCAGTAGAATGAATTGGGCTTTTGTATAGTTACCGCATATGTGTACAGGTGATTCAGGCAGTTGTTAATGACCATTGGTACCCAACTCAACCTCGTGTAAGGTGTCTATGAAGTGGAAAAACGGTAATGTTGAGGAAGTTGGCGATTGGAAAAGTCTGAAGATTTCCACCCTAATCAACATCGATCAGGGAAATTCAGCCTTCCTTTCTCTGAATGTCAGCAAAAGACACGTGTGGTGTGACACATAAACCTTTCTACTCAGGAACTCAGCCTGCCAATATAAATCTCTGCTTAGAAACTAGAGTCTTGGGAGAATCCAGAGATGCAATTTCATCTCGAAATGTATGAAAAGGACAAACTTCTATACTCTGAATGAACTGCTGCTGCTTATGGCAGATTTGTGGAATGGTTTCATAGTGCGAGAGCTTGTCTCTGTAGCTACCCCAGTTGCTCCTGAATGGACTTTCCATGGGATTTCTTTTACAGGTTGTGAATATCATGGCTGTTGAGGTAGTATCTGCTGCGGGGGAGAAAATATCCCTCAGCTTAACAGTCCATAGAAGCTTTAGCAGCCACGATTTTGAATGTTGCGGGACGAATGATGCTTGCCTTTAGCTTATATATTTATTGCCAGAAGTTGTACAACCAGCCGCCAGGGTTGTCTCATCCGACAGCAGGACATGCCGGCTACTGTGGCGTCATTTAATGTTGTTCCTTAGAGACCACTTTTAATGCATGGGTGGTATAGAATGCTAAGAAATGCGGAGGCGCATTCCAGCCACCATATCGTAGCATCTGCTGCTGGGATGTTCTGATTGGTTCTCATTGCAGTCATCACAATTTCCATATTCTGTTTCTTTTCTTCAGTGGGAGCTCATGAAGGTGGCACTGTGCACAGAGGGACAGAGTGGCTGACAGTGAGCTGCCCAAGACAAGCTGCTGGCTCTCGTGGTCATCTCCGAAAACCTCTGGATGGGCTAGATGGGCTAATTGACAGACATGCCTGGACATTTATAATTGGTAAACACAATCTAGACTAACTTAGAATTACGCCTCGATCTAACGGCTGTAGCTTAGATACTGCGTTTGGCTGCTAGAATTGAACTGGATATAATAAGCTGCACATGTCGCCAAGTAGGGGCACTTTGGGACGCTTATCCGCAAACTCCGCTTCCCAGTCCATGAGCCACCAAAGACCCATCCAATGAGATCCCGAGTCAAGTCAAAGTTTCCTATTAATCTTGTTAGTAGGAGCGTCGTAATCGTTAATTAAAATTTCGGCGTAGCCCCGCTCGGGGGGTTGCGGCACACCGAGCAAAGCAGAGCGAAAGAACGGAGATACATCTTGGGTGAAACCAGCTGAACAAAGGAAGGGAGACGACAGGAGAAAAGAATGGCGAACCGACCGCTGGACTACCAACTGTTTTTTTATTAAATCTTCCTCTTCTTCTATTAATTTATATCCAATCCTCCTTTTTCTTTTTCTTTCCCATTTCTCTTATTTGTGCTCTTATTTTTTCTCTTATTGTTTCTCCTGATCTTTTATCAATTACCCACGAAGTGTGCCGTGTAGAAAGAGTTTTTCTTTGGCTTGCAAGGTAATTGAAGGGATGCTCACGCACTTGTTGTCTTCTTCGTCGATAGCAAGGGCCTCTAAAACCTCCCTTGCAACCCGGTTTTTATGGTGTCCCATTATGTGAAGATGGTCGAGCTCTGCTTTACACAGGCATGTCCGACAATGGGCAGCTAAATGTCCTGGTCCCGCAAGGTTCCTAAGGTTTGCTGCATGTTCACGTGCTCGGTCGTTAATACATCGACCGGTCTGTCCGATGTAGCAGCGGCCACATGTTAGTGGTATGTTATATATAACTTCCTTTTCACAAGGAGCGTATTGTGTTCGGTGCCGGGTGTTACACTTTTCCTTGGTGTTGATTGGTGCTTGATTAATTTTGCGGCACATTGAATAGGCCTTGTTAGGTGCCGAGCAGATGACTTGCACGTTTTGCCGGTTCGCTATCTTTTTTAACTTATGGGTAACCCCGTGAATATACGGTATCACCACAAAGGGTGGTCTGGGTTTGTTTGTTTTTTCATTCAATTGACATTCAAAGAACGTAAAACAAGCTGTGGCCATTTCAGCTCTTACAGCAAGTCTCAAGAAATCATGTCCACATCAAGTACAACAAAGTTTTGACACCCAAATGTCTCGACTTCATAACGCAGGATACCCGAAACCCATGATGGCCTCCATCTGTGAAAAAATATGCCGCACCATCAAGACGAATGATGCTACGAGTCAAAAAACAAACAAATTCAGACCACCCTTTGTGGTGATACCGTATATTCACGGGGTACCCATAAGTTAAAAAGATAGCGAACCGGCAAAACGTGCTAGTCATCTGCTCGGCACCTAACAAGGCCTATTCAATGTGCCGCAAAATTAATCAAGCACCAATCAACACCAAGGAAAAGTGTAACACCCGGCACCGAACACAATACGCTCCTTGTGAAAAGGAAGTTATATATAACATACCGCTAACATGTGGCCGCTGCTACATCGGACAGACCGGTCGATGTATTAACGACCGAGCACGTGAACATGCAGCAAACCTTAGGAACCTTGCGGGACCAGGACATTTAGCTGCCCATTGTCGGACATGCCTGTGTAAAGCAGAGCTCGACCATCTTCACATAATGGGACACCATAAAAACCGGGTTGCAAGGGAGGTTTTAGAGGCCCTTGCTATCGACGAAGAAGACGACAAGTGCGTGAGCATCCCTTCAATTACCTTGCAAGCCAAAGAAAAACTCTTTCTACACGGCACACTTCGTGGGTAATTGGTAAAAGATCAGGAGAAACAATAAGAGAAAAAATAAGAGCACAAATAAGAGAAATGGGAAAGAAAAAGAGAAAGGAGGATTGGATATAAATTAATAGAAGAAGAGGAAGATTTAATAAAAAACAGTTGGTAGTCCAGCGGTCGGTTCGCCATTCTTTTCTCCTGTCGTCTCCCTTCCTTTGTTCAGCTGGTTTCACCCAAGATGTATCAGAACCAACTAGCTCAGCTTTTCTCCTTAGTGAGGAACGGAGATAGTCTAGCAAAAGTGATCAGCAGGGTCCGATAACCCTTGCTCGCCAATAGGCTGACTTGGGGATGCCAACGATGATGTCACGAAGCTTTGGACAGGTTAAAGGTGGAAGAAAGGCTTAATGCATGCCCTGCTATAATCACTGCACATAATTTTCAAGATAAATGCAGTTGACGTTGACTTTTGCCCAAGTTTAGTGTGATTACTGAATTAACAAGCCAAAATGCTATGGAAGTCTGCTCCTGACTCAGATTTCTTAAAAAGTGCTTCAGCTTCCCTTTAATGCTAGTTTGACTTAGTTGCACAAGCCTGTGCCAGTGCACAAACTAGAGCAAATGCATTGCTGTACTATTTTGCATTTAATGCACTGACAAAGGAAAAGGTTCAGATATCATTAAGCCCAAGAAGCTAAACCATTAATTTGAATGTCACATACAGTAGACTCATCAATTGAAACTCCAGGAAGTCACGAATTTTGTATAAATTATCAAAAGCTCGAATTATCAGAATTCATCTAAATGTGTTGCAAGATAAATTATGATTTTCTATATGCATGGCTACACATACAAAACAGATATTTCATGATTTCCTCTGCACAGGCCCATTAATCATAAGCTGGTATGCCATTCATGAAACATGGGTAAAATTTATGACACTTTATTCAACCCTCAAAAACGTTGTTTATCAGGGACTGTTTAGACGGCACATGACACCTCAAAACAAAATTAAGTTTGTTCAACCAGCAAAAAAGTCGTCTATTATGGTCTGTTAAGCAGGGACCCATGAGTAATGGAAACGGGCATTGTGCTGCAGTTTCTATAGCAGCTTACGTGAACGCTGCGACATAAAGCCATGCCGCCACATCACAGCGTCCGTGCAAGTTGATATGGAAACTGCCGCGCGGCGCCCGTTTTTGCCGCTCATCTGTCCTCTGCTTCAGAGACATATGTAGAGATAGTTTAACCATTCATTGGGATGTATAGAACACAAATGAGGAGGCACCATTGGCTGAAGGTGGGCTGGGTGTGTTCCAGAGTGTTTTCACAAATTCGTATGTGGCCAACCAGAAGCCGCGCATAATATCCTGGTGGTGGTTGTGAGAAACAAAATTAATAAGCTCGTCGGAGTAACTCTCGGTGACTGCGGTGCAGTGATATTTTGATCACGGTGGAAGATATAGAAAATATAAAAAGCATGCGCGACCAGCTGAACGATTGACGTAATCCGTACACCAGGCGCCGAGCGCCGGGGATCTGCCATCGAAGCGGTCAGACTCCATTTGAGCAAAACAGAAATCAAGCGGCACATTCGTTTCTTACATCTTTTTGCACCACCATAATCGAAACATTGCGTGCACCATATTTTCAGCCATGAAGAGTTACTATGTTTAACTCTTACGCACTTATCAAAACCGTTTTTCGTTACCATGGCTAATGGATTATTTTCAGCTTCTGGTGGGCCAAGAGAGCTTGTCGAGCCCTCTATCTGTGTCTGATGCACGAATTGGCTCTGCTTGCTTCTTTCATATACCAAGCTCTATAATACGGCTCTGCTCTGCTTTAGCCCTGTTGACTGCGCTTCTTACTGAACCCCAGTGCACTGCGGGAAAGCAACACCTGTGAAAGCAAGCTCCACAGGTGCTGCTTCTCCACAGTGCACTGGTGCTCGGAAAGAAGTGCGCTCAACGGGGCCGCGAGAACAAAAAGTATGAATTACACGAAAACGTCGTTCAAATTAAGCGGCTTATGAATACATTGAAAACGTAGCGGGACAACCCAAGTTTTGAAATTTGTTTGACTTAACCAGAGGTATTAAATATCCGAGTTTGAATTATTGCGAGCCAACTGTATACTCTAAAGGAGATATGGCTCACTTGAATGTGCTTAATATCACTGAATGGTGAGGCAAATTTTAATTTGCTAGTTTTATTTCTCAAGCACTTGTTGTGCTGGGTATTCAAATCAATAAAAAATTTTACTTTGGTTCAATTTATGGGAGGTTTGTTTTATATGGTCATATGCAGTAGAAAGGTGAGCAGCTGGGCTAGGTGGTAAACACATTGCTTGCTGATGTTAACCATGTATGTCATATACAGTTTGTTGTGAGTGTGTATTGATTTTGAATCTTCTGCTCTTTATTTCAGGCTGCCCTTATGTGCACCATGAAGATACCGAAGAGGTCTTCAATTGATGGACAACTATAAGCTCAAGCATGGAGGGGCATCTAGACGGCGAGCGCAAGGACAACTGTAATGTAAAATATCTCCCAACTTAAATCAAGGCATGCCTTCTTCCAATGAAGGCATCGTGGCAAAACTTTTTAATTGGTTCATTTGTTCAGCTATCACCTCAAGGAACAGCTGATCTCACACAAACAAAATCCTGGAAATGAGTAGTAGAGGTTGTGTGCTCTTTTTCTTGTTGAACTGTTGTTGTTTTGTCAAAGGATGAAAAATTATACAAGTTCATATATTGAATGACGGAGCTATGAACTCTCCATACCAATCCGTACCCCAAAAGCTTCATGTGACTTCGACTTGCTTGAACATGGAAGCTGTTTGCACTAAATAACGGAGCACTAAACCTTTCTGTCTTCTTGAAGCCCATAGCTACGAGCCATCCGCACCAATCCTGCACCTCCAATACGTCAGGTGACACCCCTGGCAGAGGTATAGCCCTTCCAGGGGAGTCGCCTGATGTATTGGAGGTGCAGGTGGTACGGGTGACTCGTAACTTTGGTCTTGTATAAGGCTGAAAGGCATAGTGCTTCGTTATTTAGTGCCGACAGTTTTCATAATTCTGACGGATAGCTGTCCGTAGTGGGCTACAGACATTCCGTCATTTTACGAAATTATGTGCCTTGTTTTTACAGACGGTCCAGTTTCTAGATTACGGGAAGCTTTGCCGGCAGTATAAAACCAGCAACTTTTACCAATAAAATGGGAAAACGGATAACTGTCCGTAAAGTGAAATACAGACGCTCCATCATTTTACAAAAATATATACCTTGTATTTACAAACTTCAGTTTCTAGATTACGGGAAACCATGCCGGCACTATGGAACCCGCAACTTTTACCCATAAAATGGAATGAAAATGTTTTACAGTGGCTCCCATACCCCTTGTACAAGTCGAAAATGGTCTGACATCTCCGATTCCCCCTAAAATGAAGTGTCTGTTTCCGTTGAAAATAAAGAGTTTCACATTTGATGTCGTAGTCATTCGCATTCTTACATATTTCAACGATAGACATTTAAGTCCCAAAATGGTTCAACGATAACGGCCAGAAAACATTTTGAAAAATGGCCGAAAAACGGTTGACGATATTGGCCGGAAAACGGTTGAAGATATTGGTTGCAAAACGGTTGACGATATCGGTCTCAAAACTTTTGCCGTGATCGGTTCAAGTTATTGGACCGATCTGGAGCCGGGTTGCAAATCAATATGGGACCGTTATTTCTTAAAACTTTGACCAATATTTGTCCGATATTTGTCCAATATTTTTGTGCTGCCTGGGACGTCGCCATTTTTTGGCTCATAGCGCATCCCACATGCAGACGCGCACGCTCCTATTAGTCTGCTGTGGCTGCCGGTGACGCGCCGCCGTTTGCGAGCACGCTCCCATTGGACTATACTGTAGATGCCGGCGTCGCGCCGCCGCGACAAACTAGATTGGGGGCGACGCTCCGCCATTCTTGGCTCAAGTGCGTCCCAGCATGGACCAGCTTGGCGGTACTTGTTCATTGAATTCAAATTCATCTAGCGCTTAAAAGCCTGTTCACACATACAGCGGAGCGCTAAGTTAGCGCTACGTGAGCGCTCGAAGGAGCGCTCATGTGACACTTCCTAGCGCGTGACTTCGTTCTTATATAGCGCGTGATTAGCGCTTTAGTAGCGCCTTGTTAGCGCTCCAGTAGCGCCTTGTTAGCGCTCCAGTAGCGCCTTGTTATCTAGCGCTTCAGTAGCGCCGTGTTAGCGCTTCAGTAGCGCTTCTTGCTCTGGCTTCTTGTACCGCGGTGCTGCGGATTAGCGCGTGCACTGTGGTTCCGGTTCCTGTGGCTGGGTGTGCATCAGCAGCACCATGGCGGACATGTGGGATGCTGAAATAGAAACACGACAAATGCTCTTACATACGCGATTAGTGCATATGTGTGTGGACGGCTTAACGCCCAGAAGAGCCTTCTGGGTGCGCGAAATCTTTCGCCACCGAGATACCGACGGGTACCCGGCGAACCTTGTTCCTAGGCTGAGGGATCGAGATAAAGAGCTCTTTCGAAGGCGATAATTTTTAACTGCGTGTCTTTAAAACCAGGGTCACGCATATCGAATAGAAAGCGATGAGGTCGTACCCAATCAATTAGTCGTTTAGAGTCCATGACTATGGATCGCCTGTCCGACCCTTTGCTTGGAGTAGAGACTAGCTTGGAGAGTGGCTCTTTTAATTCCTCTTCTTTCAATGCCAAAGGAAAAACAACAACAAAGGAATCGTCGTGCACGCGCTATTCCGTAGCAGCAAGCACGGCACAAGGAGCTTGAGAGCGCTAACAAAGCGCTGCTAAAGCGCTAACCGAGCGCTACATCACGCGCTAGGAAGCGCCACATGAGCGCTCCTTCGAGCTAGAGTTCCTGTATAGGCTCCCTACGGGAGCCAGAGTTGCGCGTTCATGCATGGCATGTGGATCCAGCTCCTCACGTGACTGAATTCGGCGAATAGCAGCGCCGCGCGTTCGAGGCGCGCGGCGCGCTCAAAAGCCGGGGAACGTACGCCGGGGCGCGTGCAACGTCTACTTTGCTGCACGACACTTGATAAGGCTCCTCACGTGATCGGATCTCGGCGAATAGCGGCGAGGGTGGCACGCGGCACGTGGAATCAAACGCGCAACTCTGGCTCCCGTAGGGAGCCTATAGACCTACGCCGCCATCTTGAGAATTGCGGCGCCGACGACGCCATCTAGTGGCTTAGAAAAAGAAATACCGGCTAGTTCTGGCAGCACAGCTATCTCGGTAGGCAACGGTGTGGGTATGGGGGGAACTTGGCTAGACTTGGCTATGGTGGGCTGCAATAACTTGGTTGGAGCTTGTCCGGTTGAATCCAGCTGGCTACTCACAGGCCATCACCTTGCCTCCTCGAGAGAACGACGACGAAGACGGTGGGGTGTTTTGATTGAGTTTCCACAACGAAAGAATATATTAGCCGTTTAATGTAGTCTATGCAGGTAAGCTCTCGGCACTTGATAGCTCCATCTTGAGTGGTGGCATGTAGACGTTTTTATAAATTTCACATACCATGGGGCTTGCAGTGATAACCTAATTGGACCACCTGCACCGGGAATTAAAATCGGTCCTCTTGTCATAAACGAAGTGGTCGTGAGCTTAAACGTGACGTTGAGTGTGATAAGAATCTCTCGCGATTCAAGCTCGCAATCGACTGACTTCATAAATAAGGATTCTTGGGGAAAATGCGAAGCTCGATAACATTGCAGCCACACTCGCGCTGCAGCTTCTTGTGCTCATGGCACACTTTCTGATATTGCTCTTATGCTTTTTAAAATTATTTATCCATCCGACGACCACGCAGTGGAAGCCAGACAACCGTAGATTTTCGGAAATTGCAGCACAGTAAAAAGGAGCACTCGGAACTAACTCATGCACGACGTCCGTTTTTAAGCCTTTTCGCCCATACCCTTGGCGGTTGCATACCCTGTGTCAGCGGGCAATCCAAAAATGCACGAGGTTGAGGGTACGTCAGTTACTGGCTGGTTTGAGGTTATGCGAAAAAGGTCTATAGACCTTTCCAATGTTTACAAAATCACAGTCCAGCGTGCGATCTTCACAGCCCAGCACGTGCGTGTTCATCGCTTCGGAAAGCGAGCAAAGCACGCGCCATACGCACGAACGCTCAAAATGGCACCGGCCACAAGCTCGTTTTTGGAAAGGTCTATACAGGAACTCTACTTCGAGCGCTCACGTAGCGCTAACTTAGCGCTCCGCTGTATGTGTGAACCGGCCTTGAAGTGTTTTGAGTGGAGAGCGCCTAAGTGACATTAATGTAAAAAAAAAGAAGTTAAAAAAGGTTCGTGCAGAAGAAAAAAAAATAACAGTTGAAGGGCGAATTTTAGCGTATTTTGTCCTGTGTTTGAATATCACAAGCATTTGACCTGAACGTATCGATAGACGCGAGAAAAACCGAAAAATCAACCGATGGGTATTACGTCATATCCAGACGTTTCAACTGTCTTGCGCGTAACGCTTGCGAGGGAACGAGTGGCTTGCGGAAGGCGCGGAAATGTCGAGATCTTTGTATAGTACGCCCCTAGAGTTATTACAATAAACGCTAGAGGCTCAGCTGGCGCTAGTGTCTACGGGACTTCCGGTTGCAAATTGAAGCAGACAGCAAGCAGTCTACTTTTGCAGTCTTCCTGTGTATTGCTATGGGAAAGCGTACGCGATATTTTTCTCTTCGCCAGGGAATAATAGAAATCAGCGTAGTTTCTTTACTCATAACGGGCACTATGTAGCTTTATTCACATTATAAAAATGAAAATTATTTAGTTAATGGTTTCTCTTTTATTACTGAGCGATGTTTAAGTTAGCAAAAATGGAGGTCTAGGCCTATGTTGATACTGCATAAATCAAGACAAGCTATCAATTCAAGCAAAAAACTTGAAAGACGTTTACAATTCTCTGTAACGACGAATTGGAGAGCAGCGTTTGAGGAGGAGAAAGGGAGGGTACGGGTGAAGGGTATGCGCATCCCCCTTCCCCGCTAAATTTAGCGGATATATTGGCAATGCTAGATCCGCTTACGTCATACGTCACGTGACGTCCCGTGTTTCTCACAATGACGACACATGTGGCGTCACGAGGGTAACATTATAACGTTACCCTCGTGACCTTCACGGGGATAACCCTCACAAGGGTTACCCTCATGGGGGTAACTCTTACGGGGGCTACCCTTTTGAAGGTTACCCTCGCAAGGGTAATCCTAGTGAGGGTTACCCCCGTGAGGGTAATCCTCCTGAGGGTTACCCCCATGACGGTAACCTCCATGAGGCTTACCCGCGGGAGCGTAACCCTCGTGAGGGTTACCCTTACGAGGGTAACCCTCACGAGGATAACCCCTGTGAGGGTTACAGGGGTTACCCTCGTAAGGGTAACCCTCGTAAGGGTTGCCCCTGTGAAGGTAACACTCGTGGGAGTAACCCTCACGGGGGTCAATCTCATGAGGGTGACCCTCGTGAGGATAGCTCTCGTGAGGGTTACTCTCATGAGGGTAACCATCGTGAGGGTTACCCCCGTGAGGGTAACATAACCCCCGTGAGGGTAACCCTCATGAGGATAACCTTTACGGGGGTAACCCTCACGAGGGTTACCCTACCCTCAATCCCGTGAGGGTAACGTGACCCTCGTGAGGGTTACTCTCGTGAGGATAACCCTCTTGAGGGTTTCCTTTGTAAGGGCGCCCTCGCGCGGACAACCCTCGTGGGGGTTTCCCTCGTAAGGGTAACCCTCGTGACATAGCGTGCGACGTCACACGCCCCAAAATGCAACGCTCGGTTACGCCGCTCAACCCGCAAACGGGCGCCTAACCGCTCATTCACACTGGAAGCGGATCCGCGTTCGCAAAGCGGTTGCGAACGCGGTTGTATAGACGCTTTACAGCAGCTGTGCATGGGCGCCGCCATAACTGACCTTCAGTTTTTATTTCCTCTTATTCCGTTCGCTTGACTTCATCATTTCCACAGCAGGACAGATTATTGCCGTTTTAAGTGTTACTGTGTCCTTCCCCCCAGCATAGGCCGTTGTGGAGACTCGTCAACGCCCGCTTCAGTGGCTCGGCATCTCGGTAAGACAAGAGAAGGGCGGCTATGGCGGCCCAATCTGGCGCGTGTGTAAAGCGTCTATAAAGAACCATTGCAATTGCACGCGCATTCGATGACATCAAATGCGCGTGCAATTCTACTGAATCTTTATACAACCGCGTTCGCAACCGCTTTGCGAACGCGGATCCGCTTCCAGTGTGAATGAGCGGTAAGGGTTGCGCTCTATAAGAACAATTAAAAAGTGCGTAGGGTTTTGTTCAAGCTATAATAGCATTCAGATGACGGAAACGCAGTTTCTTAATAATGCATAGTTTGTTAATTACTAATCCAGTAGGTGTTCTTCGTTCCATTACTCCATGCTTCGTTCTTGTTGTCTCTTTTGATTGTTTGATTTGTCATATATTAGCATCCTTTTGGTGTTTTGTCAAGCTGACTCACTATGCGTGCTTCATAACATTGACTATATGCGTAAATACGTGCCTAAAATAGCAGTCTGTAACGTCAGCCCGTATTATACATGTGCATGGGGCTATTTTAGCGCAGTTTTCAACGCCACGATTTTGAAAGAAAAACGCTTTAACTCACATATGTTTCTTCATCCGATTGTAAAACGTCCCAAACTTCTTATTCTGTCACAACACTAAGCAGAATTTGCTCTTATAATCGAGCGCGAAGAGAAACCACATTTGTGTTTTCCCATAGGAGTGCATTACCGGAAGTCAAATTTAGACTGCATGCTGTCTGATTCAAAATGCAACAGCACATTAGCACCACTTGAACCTCTAGCGTTTATTGTAATAACTCTATGAGTACGCCGACTCTCTCCTCCCAGCGAACGCGCTGAGGAGGAGGGGCTTCAACGCAACTTAGAAAGCGCAGTTGTGGCTAACTAGCGTAGCAATTTAAAATGTAATATCGATCATAACTGAATCATAAATATAATATCGATCATGAATACAAATAAAACAAAACCAGCCTTACAAAGAACCAGCCCAGTTTCTCTGGCATACACTTACAAAAAAAAAAAGAATGAGATCGGATGCCAGAAACAATCATGTGGTGTTTACAAAAAAAAAAAAACTACTGGAGTTGCTCTTCTAATATTTGTTTTAGACTGAGTTCCTATGTTTACCGAGAGCATTCCCTTAAATGTCGTGGCTGCCTTATAACGTGAAACTGAGTTACGACACTTCAAAATAGCATAAAAATGCTCTTTTTGAATAATTATTAAAATATGTGAATGTGATAATCAGAAAAAATACGCATTCACGGAACTAGACGAGTTCCTCTTCTATTCAATAAAAAAATAAGAACTCGTCTTGAATGCATTACAATTCTACAATCTTGGAATGCATAGAGGTATGTCTTTGAAAATATCAAAACTTGCACATTTTGTTTTCTTAGTGTACGTTAAGTTTTGAAAAATGCATATCACATTCAACACTAAAAGCGTGGTGATGAATCGGCAATTTATTTGCAAAAAGAACGAAATACGTGGCAGGTGCACAGACGCGACATTTGCACCGCAAACAGGAGCGTTAGCACAGCTGCCACCGGTATTATGCTTGGGGCCGTGGGACCGCCGCCTTAAACAGTTACAAGGGAACGCCAAGCGCCAGCACAGTCAAGCGCAAATGTCTGAACCAGCATTTAGGCTTTCGATTTTGCCGTGTTTACAAAGCGGTTTAATGTTTTCTTCATTCCTTCGCAGAAGGATCAGTAGATGTGCGCGTTGCCTACGTGGACTGCGACACTTGTAAGGTTTTCAGGCACCCCTGTATTAAATCAGGGGAGGTTTCCAGTTTCATTTCGACTTTGCCACATGTTTATGACTAGATTCTGCTCCCACTGCAAAATCGAGGCAGGAAATGATCAAAACCAGTTATCGTCGAACAAAGTTTGCCGCAATTAATCGGCGAATCTGAACAGGCACTCTACATTGAAATGAAATCGACAGCGCAATTACTTTTTAGAAAGCAAAGTTGCTACTAAAAACATGCTTGTTTAAACCACGTACTGTACCGGCTGTTAGGAGCACGACCAGCCCGCCATGCCTATTTGGTGTACATGCCAGCCATTGAAGACGCTCTAGTTCAGACTACAGATCTGACACTCGAAGTCCAAGTTCCAATTCTTGAACTCTCCAACAAACCGAGATATGAAGAGGACTGTGAGGGCCGCAGTCAAAACAGAAAGCCAGATCGAGTGCTGTCATTCAAATCGTGTGTGGTCCGTGGTATTACGTTTTTATCAAATTAATGTCCAGATTTCTGTCCCAATACGTCGCTTTCCGTAATTACCTTCAATACCTGCGGAAAAAACATACATAGCAATCGGCTGCTTTGTTGTTTTCTTTAGGGTTCCAGGAATCTGAAAATTTCGAAATTTCAGCTCGAATCAAATTCAAATCGAATAATTCCGAATAGCCGCCAAAACGTGGGCGGTACAAATCCGCTAGTGAATATCAATATTTCATTTGTAACTGCACACAAAAGCTAAACAACAACTGCTCACACTAGGAAAAAAAAACACTATATATTTATTCTACCATAAGCACGCCTGAACGAAGAGCGGAGAGCAGCAATAAAGACGGTGGTTAATCATCGCTTGACAAATTTGCTGCCAACAAACTTGAGACGCAATTGAAGTGTGTTTCACCCATTCACGCTTGAGTACACATGACCGGACAGCGTGCTTAGTGTCATGTACGATGGAAATACTTTAATCTGAGCTAAGTCCTACGTCACCTAGCTTCGCACCTCACATGACACTACGGGAAGCTACGGGTTAGCGGACGAACCGACGAGGCGGAATTCAATTATAGTTGTTATACGTGTTTTGGCAATTAATCGTCGTATTATGTACGCAACAACTAGTTTAGAGGTGCAGTGATACATGGTACTTGAATTCAAAATCAGAGCACCTAACTGAAGCAGGCCGCCTTGGTTAACCCCTCAGGTTTCTATGCTTCTATCTTCTAAGTTCAAAAAAGCGGCGTGCGTGGTTTGCCGGTTCCCGTCGACCACGTTCAAAAATATTGTGCTCAAGTGCTTTAAGAAAAACAAAAACAATCTGTTTTTTTGTTTTTATTCAACTGGTTAGTTAGTCCAAACTTTTCAATGCGGACTTGATTTTTATTCAACCGAAAAAAATTCGAGGACTTCGTCACCGAATAAACCGAGTTTTTCAATAAATCCTGATTTTGTCCAGCAGAACATTGTGTCGAATTAAAAAAAAAACTAGAATTCTGGTATTTCGAAAATTTTATAATATTATTTGGGCAATCACTTGTTGCTTCGAACTTGAAACTCGAATATCCGCACACTTCTATGTTTTTTCCTCATTCGCAAAATGTTTTGCCTGGGGCTAAGCCCTAGGTTGGAGGCACACTTTCAGCGTCTACTTTCGATCTGATCCCTGCGCGCTTAAAAGATGGATCGTATAATTGTTTTTCTTTGTAATTCCTTCGTCTAGTGAGATAAGCGAGCGCTGCTGTATTGCTCGCTGTATTTGACTGTGTAAAAGTGAAAAGCTACTTGCCGCTCCAAGGGGGCATCAAAAAGCTGTTCGTCTATTTTGCCAATGATTTGGCACGGCTGTTGGAGAATGATACCGGCTGTTATTTTCACCTTGGCTTCAATCCCTACTCCCGCCCATTTCGATCTGCATGAGCATCGTACGGCATGCGCTCGCGTGTGATGCAAGTTGAAGGCCCCAGGCTAGAAGTGGTACTACACTGGCTAAATGTCTTGTATACAGCTGAGATACCAGACGCCCATTGAAGCTGACTAACTTCCGGCTGTATAAAAAAGCGCAAAACACAATTTATTAGTTAATGAACTGAATAAAACAATAACAATGACTGTCGTTCCACAAGCCTCACAATGTAGTATGTACTAAAGGCCATCTATGGGTGCATACTGCTACTCTCTTGTCTTATATTCATTACACTTTTTAGACCACAAAAGGTGTGCAGTTGTGTCAACATTTTAAAAGCTCAAATTTCTTGTGAGCATTCCTTAAATTCTAATGGCGTAACTCTGCAGTTCGTGTCTCCGCTCTTTGTATTTCAGGTCCTGCTTGCAGCGTTTTGGTTACGGAGAGTAACCTGGGAAAGACTACCTTCTGTGATTTTGTCTTCGACCTGCTTTGCGGTGCCTCTCCCAAATATCAAATCTTCGAGGAAGGTTGCAAATAAAAACGCTAAGAGCAACAACTGTCTTAATATTTCTGACGAAATACGTGTAAAGAAGTTGTAGACGCCTTTTACGTTCCAAATGGAATGACCCTCGTCAAATAATGTCGACGATATATGAAGCACTTCATTGCAATATGTGGGAGCTAAACTAAGATGACGCGTGATTTATTACTTAAAAACGGAAATTTTAAATTAACCTCCCCTGGAAAATAATGGCTCACGTCAGTGGGGCCTTTTTTATCAGGCGCTGTTTGGTCGCATCGAAGGAAGCACAGAGCATCGTAGCGGCATGCAGTCGTGTACCACACTACTGCATGGAGCACGTTAAAGACCCCCAGGCTAGCGGTTGTACTGCACTGACTAAATTGCTCATCTACAGCTGAGGAACGAGTCCCCCATTGAGGCAGACTAACTCAGGCTGTACACACATGCGCATAACAACACGAGGAAGCACAAAGAGGGAAAAAATCAAAATCGCCATGAAATCAAATGGGAAATATATATTACAACGTGGGTTCGGAAATTCATTCTTATGCTGGATCACATGTCCGAAGAACCGACCAAACATTTCACAAAATTTTCAACATGCAAAGGATCTTTATATGTTGCGGACCGGTTTCACAACTATGGAGTATTTATAGGACGCTGATTTTGAATAAGGTTTGCTACTTCTATACAATAAATACACTCGCGCTGTGCGCTTCGAAGGAAAAAAAAAACGCATCTGACTAGAAAACCTTTCATAAACCTTCTCAATTATATATAACCGTTTCTAACAATCTCTCACTTCCCTAATAACTTTCATTCGCTGCTTCGATGCTTGAGAGGTTCGTGCAAATCTTAGGCATAAGACAGAATACTGAAATGCAAAGACAAAACGTTTTATACAACGGCATTCATAATCTAAAATAACAGCTCCTTTTGAACGAACCGTCCAAACTACCACTACGGCGCATGCGAACAATTGACAACCTCGACACGTGGGAACAACAAAATGATAAATGAGAACTCAGTCTAAACTAGACATACCTACACGAACTCAACAAAAAAAAAAATGTGCTCCACTGCGTCAAAGTGCTCAACGTCACCACCTGTACCGAAGCGTGCATTCCCGAACAAAGCACGGCGGTAACAACAGGTGTACTGGGTACCTCAATATATATTTTCGTGCTAAAAGCTTCCAAGGAGAGATGGATATGGCTCGCTTATATTTTTTTACGCCGTAATTCCCAAGAAGCGTGACGCATCACGGTCATACTCATAAACAAAATTGGCTTTTATTTCCTTTTCATGATTGGCTTTTTTTCAAAAGCCAATTACATCGATGCACGCAGGCAGCTCGGCGAATGAAGAGACCGCAAAATCGTTTCCACCCAAATTTTAAGTTTTGCGATGTTACGCTTAGCAGGACGTTTTTTCACGTGATCGCACCATGCTTAGATTCACGTTGTAAACTTAGCTTTATGTCAATGCCGTTATTGTGCTTTCACTACTCTTCTTGCTATACGCATCCGTAAATCGCAGTGGTTAGCTCCGTAAGCGGTGTATAAAAATTACACACACAGTTGTTTTTTGTTTTTTTTTTGTGCACAGATTTACTGGTCGAAATTGCCCCAGACCACTTTTCCTGCTTTTGTAAGGGTAACGTATCGCCAACGAAGATGCTAATCAAACTTTTAGTTGTGGTAGTGATCAGCTTTGTTGAATTCTTTGGGTCAGTTGATGGAAAAGCAGGAAAAGAACATCCCGCCACGGCTTTACCCCACATGGCCAAGTATCAGAATGAAGAAGCGGTGAGTCTTCGCTTTATCTCACTAATGTTCAACGGGAGATTACACCCTCGGGTGTCACTGGGTGTACACTGCACAGCAGTGCACTCGGAATATCTATGACATTAGTCTTCCACAAATCAATTCAGTTAATCAGATCGGAGGTCGGCATCGAAGCGCCAATCGTCACTCGATATCAATTGCCTCGCCTTCGCCGCTGATACTGCGCGACCATTGCAGCATGATAACGGTTCTCCTATACTCTTTGGTTAAACTGATATTTAAGGAATGCGAACCACTCGTATTCCGAACTTATTTCGGGGCGGTATATACACGGTGTACAAAACGTGATTTTTTTTTCTTCTGATGTCCTAACTTTAATCTTAATTTTGTTTGCAGTGCTTCGCAAATCCAGAGATGTGGTACCTGGTGTATCGGTCGTTCGAGTACGACCCGTCGTTCGGCGGCAACGCGAGATGTGCCCGGGGCCTGGCCGTAAACCCCTGCAACGGTTCTGGCACCATATCCTTCCAGTACGGCGAAGACCAGGCATTGTACGTGACCTGACGATCGTTCTATCCAAGAAGCTTCCTATAGCATTACGGGCGAGCGCTCTTGTTAAACTCTTGTGTCTCGCAGTAATTAAAGCCCATTTATGTACTAGCGTTCTACTACACTCGACTACGTTGCGGGGCCTATACTCTCAGAAGCTCCTGCCTGTATAGTACCACGCAGTGCTCTCAGTATGTGAAGATTTTTTTTATTAGGTCGGCCAATGCGAATGCAATTGATATTATGGAATGGCCGTGCGATATCAGTGACTAGAGGAGTGGACGCCTTTTTATTAATGAGACTGTATGTACGTTCAAATATTATCCAAATCTTTTTTTTTTTTTTTTCGTGGGTCAAACTAATTGGGAAAAGAGTATTTTGAGCGCGCCGCGTAATCGGTCCTGTGTACATGGCGGCGTATTACACGCTACGCAACACCTGCGTGTGTGCGTCATCATAAGACTTTTCGGGCATGCTCAAGTAGTAAGACAGTTTAAACATTGTCAAGTGTAAAAAAAAAAAATATAGTCAAACGTTGAGTAGTAAAACAGACGCCACTGCGTTTGGCAGGGACAGCATATTACGGCCTTCTGAAGAAAAAAAAAAAAACGCTCAGTTTGGACGCGTTTCTAGGTTTCGGTTTCTTATCGGAGTGCATCTTTGCGCCCGCGATCCTGTTCCCCGGTGGTCGCGGCGCGAAGCCACCGCCTCGCCTCTCTCGTATGATGGAGGGAAGTAGGGCGCACGTGTGTTGCGCGTCACGGCCACTGGGGAGAAGGACCGCGGGCGCAGAGATGCGCTCCGATAACGAACCTAAACCTAGAAACGCGTCCAAACGGAGCGTTTTCACGGAACGCCGTATAATGCAGCCCTGTCTCATATATTTTCAAAAAGAGTTGATTTTGTGGTTTCCGATGACGGTTGGCAAGTTTCTCAGTGGAACGATATTTTTATTTTTCACTAACTTACAATTAATTAGTCAATTTTAGTTCATCATTATGCTAATTAAAATGTTTTGCAGTCCTTGACGTCCTCCAAGGCTGCTAGTTCGTTCCAGCAAAGAGTTTCTTTTTATCTCGAACAGCATATATCTTAGTAATTTTTGAAATCTTTCACCAGAACACCCTGTAGCGACTGAAAAAATACCGTTTATTGGGGCTCCAATTATATCGCGGGGATAGTATACACGCTGACAGATGCAGTGACCTATGTGATTGCAGTAAAAAGGAGCACGTCCCATAAATCATTCTTGAGAAGATTTGGACTATACAGCGTGTCCTCCCTCCCCAAAAAATTATCATTTTTTTTTTTTTTTTTTTTTACAAAAAATAATTTGCGCATTGCCGAACGCTCAATCTCCACCCAAATGTAGCGCTAGCGGTTCGAGCCAGGTGCCAAACTTTCAGCACTTACCGTCATATCATTCAAACCTTATATAATCGATTTTCGGAAATTTTCAGTGGGAGAATACGTGGCTGCCGACAAGGCCAACAGATACATTGAGACGAATGGCGTTAGCTAACAGGATCGGGCCTCACTTTGCGCAAACAAAGGTTTCAAAATTACTTATAACTTTCTAACAACACAACAGTTTGTCCTGAAACATTGCCATCAGAACTGGACCAACAGCGCTACCTTAGAGAGTTTTAGGACACCGTTTCTGCACAAACGATACAATGCGATCGGCTCTTCGGTATGGACTGCGCATGCGCGAGGCACGCTGCTGCCTTACTGAAGTCCAGTGTCCGAACCGTAAGCTGTGATCGTGTTGTTAAAGCGGCTAACATCAGAACGGCCTCGACTCGTTTATAGAACGGCTGTTTTGCTGCGGGAAGAGGTTTGCCAAAGCTTCCAACGGGAATAAAAGTTTTCGTGGTTGTGCCTGAAAGAAATGTCATAGTGGTGGCAAGAAAATCAAGTCCAATTCGCACAAATAAAAAAAAAAAAAAAACGGAACGTGAACAAGACACCATTGCTTTTTTAGAGTCACATTGTTCGTTTGTCTCAGTTGGCGGGGATAGTGGGTTGGGGCGTCGCTTCTCCATTTTGATGACGGCGCCGACGACAAGGGTTCAAACCCTGTCCGATGACCCAGCCGTTAGTGGTTAGGGTGTCCCGGATTTGCGGTGCGGAGCGAAGAGGAGAGGAGCTACGTCAACTTTGCGGAAACGAAGCTGGCGTAGCACATCCACTTCATACATCGACGCGATTTTGAACGTCAACGATCTCCTGCCGTCTGGTTTACCTGAGTCATATAAAACGACTTTTTCTCAGTTTTTCTCGCCGAATAAAGTCAATTCAAACTTGTCGTCAAAACGTTCTAGCGTCACAATTGCCGTGAAAGTCGTCTGCTCCTTTAGTAGACGAACTGTTCAGTCACGGTGGGGGCGCCGCCGCCACATTTAGCTCTCCCATTCAAGCAAAGCGAGACAAAATATGGTTATTTTCACAAATTTTGCTTCAGGCTATTTCTAAAAAGGGAAATGTTTTTTTTTTTTCTGCTCTGTGAAATTGTCAAACACACCTCCCCCCGAAAGAAATGCCCTTTCGGTACCCATTTTACGAAGCAACTGCGCATTTCCGTTGCCAGGGGCGCGACCTGCACCGATCGTCTGCAAACGTGCATGGTTCCCTAAAAGCCGTTTCATGAAAAACTATCGGTTCGAGCTCTCGAGACGAGGTACCGATCGTTTGGTCTATCAACCGTGTTCTAATTCGTCTGGTTCTCGAAAACTCTCTATTAATTAAGCGATAGCTGAAATTTCGGCGATGCGTAGTTTATTTTGCGGTAATATCATAGTTTTGCTTTTGTTTTTTCCTTGCCTTTTTCTTTGGGGGAGGGGGAGGGAGGCACGCTGTACATTTGATGCTTAAAACAAACGCATTGTGGAGACTTTTTTTTTAATTCTTATTTCTTTTTATTAGCAACGCCAGTGTGACATTCAAGTCTTCGAAGGGATACAAGGTTCGAAATTACATGCAGCTGAATTTCCCATCCGGTGAGGAGTAATCACACTATTTTCTCTGTATTTGTTGACTTGGAAGTGTGCGCGTTTATACACCAACACACTGTTTACAGAGCAAGCCTGCGTTTGCATGCGCGTGCGCAGAAATAAGATTCGTGTGAGGCTTCTGCGCATGCGCGGTGACGACAGCAACACCACCGCATTGGCGTTCCGTCGGAGCGTTGAGTCGGCCCATAGAGAACCCAGGTGCGGGGTTTGCCATGTGGCGACCTACATTACTATATATTGTGAATTCACGTGCTTCCCAAACGCTTATGTGCAAAGACAAAACACGCCGCTTATTTAAAAAAAAAAATATTTTCTTCGTCAGAGCAAGACAGACACGTGTGTAGAAGAACGCAGCTATTTATTAAAATCACCGGTGCATGGAGGAGGGGAGACACCATTTGCGTACCCCAAGTTTCGGGCTTTTTCGCAAGCCTATCTTCTACTGGCCAAAAAATCAAGACGCGAATATTGGTTATGGTCACATACAGCTTAAAGAAACGCGGGACTTATCCCGTTTGCGCTTCGAATCGGAGTCGCCAGAGTCGAAGGTTACAACTGTGGGTGACTGAAAATGCAGCCCACGTGATGTGGCAGTCGAAAGAGTACTTATTGGTGGAATATATATGAATGCATCCGATGCGCCGGCCCTGCTGCACTCCTAAACCCCGGTTTAAACTTTTATATAGTCTTCAGTTTTCTAACGCCACCTCTTCCTGTTTTTGGTTGCAGCAGCAAATAATTTAACCTTTAGATTATGTTTAGTTCGCTCGATAACTGCGGCCAGTGGCGAAGCCCCCGTTGCTGTATACCACGTCCTTGCGTCTCCTATTGAGCAAGCTCTCTCAATGCGCACACGGTCTTCCTCATCTCTCGATTGAACAGCCACCTTTTTCCCGAGCTGCGGCTTGTTCCTGAACTATACTGTTGCGAGAGAAGAGGGGATTTATCTGGACATCCCTATACTCTGTTTCTAGGTACGAGAGATTGTAGCGGACGGAGCTATTGTTCTCAGCCAATTTATCGTATCAAGTAACAACGCGTCACAGCGCCCCTCTCGAAGATCATGTGACGCTCACGCGACATTCGATTGACTTTTATGACTTGTGGCGAAGTCTCTGTTCCATCGGAAGTTAAAAAGGAGCATATATGAACAGGTGACATTAGAAATCTTCTGCCCCAACCGATGGCGGGCGTGGCGAGAAAAGAACAATAACAGGTTGCACCTAAAAATATTTTTAAGTCTCGTTCTTTTTTTTCAATTATGGTAATATATTATAGCAGCCATGCAACTCTTTCTTTTCTTCTTTTACAGGGGAAACTACCTATAGCAATCACGACTTCCGAGTGTATTCCTTATACACGGATTGCAGCACTTGCTCAATCTTTTGGAGCAACTACGTGAAAGAAGGTAGGACAAACACACCCCCCCCCCCCCTTTCCCCCCTTTTCCTGCTGCGAAGTCCGTCCTTGCGATTTTCTCTCAAAAGTGCTTTGCGGGAGAATAATAACTTCAGGTTTTCTTTTTTTGTGTTTTTTTTTTTTTAGAGAGCCTGTGCAGTCTACATACATGACCTTCAGACGAAATGAATCGTTATTTTATTGACGTAGGTACGTTCACGGGAAACAATGCTCACGCAGATGACCGTTTACTGATAAGAAATCAACCAGGATCTATTATGCTAATGCCAACGTCTCCGCTTGAAATTGATAAAATATTCACTAGTCTAAAAACCAATGTCGCAGCTGGTGTGATGGAATAAAAGCCTTACCAATTAAGCGTACCGTTTGCATGATAAGTCAAGTTTTATCCCACATAATTAATAAGATGCTTGAGTCCGGCGATATCCCCGATGAATTAAAGATAGCTAAAGTAATCCCTGTATATAAAGGTGGGGAAGAAACCAAAAATAAAAATAAATGGCCGATATCAGTACTACCGGTACTCTCAAAGATTCTCGAGCGTGTCGTCAATGATAGGCTATGTAATCTTTTTTTCAAAAACACAATATCATAACTCAGGCTCTATATGGATTTCAGAAGGGGAAGTCTGCAGAACTAGCACTAATCAACATAAAAGATAAAATAATTGAGAATATTGAAAGCAAACTCATCACACTTGGTTTATTCTTAGATCTGAGAAAAGCATTTGATACCGTACAACATGATATTTTACTTAAAAAGCATGAAATAAACGGAGTACGCGGTGTAGCCTTACAATTAATTAAAACTTATTTTTCAGATCGGTACCAATACGTATGCATAAATGATCAGTCATCTAGCCAGATGGAAATTCACCATGGCGTTACCCAAGGTTCTATTTTAGGACCCCTGCTATTCCTTGTATATATAAATGATTTAACGGAAATACCTGGTTGCCAGGAACTAATAATGTATGCCGACGACACAAATGTTTTCTTTTCTGGTGTAACAAAAAAAAAAAAGCACAGAGACACTAGCTAATGAATATCTGTTGAAGCTATCCAAATGGTTAGAATTCAATCGCTTCTATTTAAATACAAATAAAAGAAAGTATGTAATTTTTAAGCCGGTAAATAAACGAGATGACAGCACTGTCAACAAAACATTTAAAGGCACGGTAGTGGAGCAAGTGACAAATCAAAAGTTTTTGGGTGTATGGTTCGGTAAGGACCTTTCATGGACAACACATATCAATGGACTCAAAGCTGACTTATCTCGAGTGACTGGGTGCATTTTTAAAATACAACATTTACTTCCTACTAGGCTTAAACAGATCTTGTATACCTACTCACTTTTTTACTCCAAAATGACCTATGGCATTATGGTCTGGGGTACAACGACTGGTACAAACTACAATAAAGCGCCGTTCACACTCTTGCGACCGAGTAAGACCGAGAGACCAGACCGGTTTTTAAGCCTTTTGCGACTTCTTAGGACCGGATGCGCTGCAGCGAAGCTGGTCCTAAGACATCACAAGAGGCTTAAAAACCGGTCTGGTCTCTCTCGGTCTTACTCGGTCGCAAGAGTGTGAACGGGCCTTAAAGGGGCCCTGCAATGACTTTTTACTGGTTTTTAATTTGCACCGAACCTAAGCGCACTGAACGTAGTAACTTAATGAAACTTTTCTTTTCGCAAAATTCGCTTTATTTTAAAAGTTATAGGCAAATTAGAATTACAAAAACAAGCAAAAAATGACCTCCTTCATGACGTCGTAGGTCCTGGCTTGAGTGGCCGTAAACTAGAGGAGAGATAGTGAGCTCATCGAGCGCTCACGGCTGCCGCACTCCGTGTCGACGGCTCGAGAGGGCGCCACTAAAGCGTGTGTTGGATAGGCTGTATGAAGCGGGCGGCCAGGGCGGCTCGCATTGCATTTGCTGCGCGATTAAAGACTATTTCGCCATAACACTTCATTGGCCGCAAACGACAGCAAACACGGGGTAAAAATCAGTACAGAACGGGAGCCACTTCGCGCTGCCATACCGCCAAATGGCCTTTCTACGCTCCGAGACCTTTCTACGCTCGTCGTTCGTCGGCGCCTCATCCCACTAGCCCTTTCTAATATGCGCCGCTTTTTCCGCCGCTTGGTGGCAGGTATGTCGACGGGTCATTTCTTGTTTCCATACTTTATAAACTGCATTTGTTTCTTTTCTGATCTAAAATACTGAACAAAAACTACTTTCATACATAATTGAAACGGTTCGCGACACTTATATTTTGTATCTCGACTAAAAAAAAGCTTTTAGCGGCTCTGACCAGTAGTAAGCCCAGGACCAAAAACGTCACATTTCGCGCGCTTTCGGTACCGCGGGTCGCCCTCGTCGGTGGAGGAGGTTTCCGCGTCGTCCGGTTTAAATATGACGCACTGATATTTAGTCACTCTCTCCGTGCCCGTTGGCTTGCCCGAACCCCAAGAGACGTGGAAACCGCAAAAAAGGTAGACGCTTAAATATGATTGCAGGGCCCCTTTAAGTTAATTCTATTGCAGAAGAAGATTTTACGTATATGCGAAAATTATAAAGGGGATAGAAGGGATCTACGCACACAGCCAATATTTGTCAAATATAATATGCTGAAGGCAGACCAGATCTATTATTTCAAACTCTTCCAATGGATACAGGTAAACGAACTTCACACCGCACCAACAAATCGTTTAAATCCATACACATTACGAGATCCAAAGCGAAAGATGCCAGCCATAAGGACGAACTACGGTCGGCAAGCCTTAACTTATCAGATAACTAGAACTTTAAACAGAACAGATATAGACATAGATTTTGATCAAGCGTTATATACTTTCAAGAAACAACGCACAAAGATGCTCGTGTTAAATGATATTACATTTTCAATTGTATAATGTGCTCTCCAGTTTAGGATGTGCCCACCATATAGTTTATTCGAACTAATGTCCTTTTCATGAACTGTTCATTTTGTTCTTTTGATAGAATAGACATTTTAAAAAGTAATGCCTAGAGAGTTTGATTGCAAAGATTTTGTACATTTTGGTATATCTCGTAACAGTGGTGTGACTAATGTTCTGTATGTCTAGTGTTGCTTTGTATGTGTTCCATAGTTTTTCCAGAGTTATTTCATATTTGTTCCATATTTGTTTTATATTTGTTCAATAGTTGTTTTTTTTTATTTTGTAGACCGTATATATTGTGTTGCTGAACTGTAAGGGGGGGGCAGAGGCCCCGTCAGGCACCATGCCTTTATCTCTGCCCCCCCCCACGCGGAAAAGATCCGGAAACAAATAAAGGAAAAAAAAATATCAGCGAGTGAAAATGGTAGTTTTGAGCGAGACCATTTATGATGCACGTGCTAATCTCGTCTCGCAGGGCCCGCTTGCAGTCTGGTTGTTCCCGAAAGCAGCGTCGACAACATCCCGCAACACTGCCATTACATATACGACATGCATTGTGGCCCCACCAAATACTGGATCTACGACAAGAGCTGCAGTTCGAAGGACTGACCAATTGAACGACGGCATGCCCATAGAAGCTCGTAAATTTACAAAGTGTCCCCCCCCCCCTCCCCCCCCCCAAAAAAAAAATGTTTTTTTGTGTTTTTTTTTGCAAAAACAAATTACGTATTACCGAACAGTAGGTAGTTGTAGTAGATCGTCTTTCTCCTCCGCTACGGTATCCCCGAAGAAAGCGCCGCAGCTGCGCATATGCGCCGCCAGCCTTGTCTGCATAGTTCAAGGTCTTGTGGCGGATTACGGAACGCTATCCGGGTGCTTAGCGGGCGGCGGAAACGGTTTACTACAATTCCCTGCTCACTCTCCGCCCAAATGTTGCCCTAGCAGTTCGAACCAGATGCCAAAGTTTAGGAACTAACCGTTATCTTATTCAAAAGCTATAACCGATTTTCTGCAATTTCCAATGGGAAAATGGCGGCCGTTGGGCACCTCTTATAATACATGCATCTTAATGGCGACAGTTACCGAAAAACGGGCGAAAACTGGCCCCATTTTGCCATTAAAAGTTTCAAAAAGATCACTAATAATTATTGAATAAGATAACGGCTACTTCCTAAACTTTGGCACCTGGTTCGGACAGTTAGGGCTATATTTGGGCGGAGGATGAGCGTTCGGTGATACGTAGCACACTTTTGCGATAAAAAAAAAAAAAAGAAAACGGTACAATTTTTTTTCTCGTTGCTGTTTTTTTTTTTTTTCGTTTCTTTGGGGGGGGGGGGGGATTTTGTATATGCTATAGTCGCTGACGGCTTAAGAAACACCCGGCGTGGCCTACTATAATCACGCTTGTCCTTTGGATTAAAAAAAAAAATACAATGTTGGTGCAGACGTTGGGGAAAAAACTTAGAAACAGCTTGACTAGTCCCGACTCTTATGGTACGTTTACACTTGCGGATCCGCTAGCGAATCCTCCCAGCTTTTGCCGCTGGGGCGAAACGCTGCCGCCGAACGAGGCGTTTCGCTGACCGGAAGTGACATTCTTGCGCAGCGCGACGCCGCCTACGTCATGAGCACGCGTAGTTCCGGGAGCAGCAACGCCCGGGAGAGAGAGCCGAGGCGGGAACTCTCGCGCCTTCTCGTCACATTTGACGAGATGTTACGGGAACCGCTGCCGCAGCTGGCGCCGCCGCCACTGCTCGAAGGAAATAGATGTAAACGCAACCCGCTCGTCGCCGCCGCCGCCGGGAGCGGATCCGCTCCCGCGGCAGCGGATCCGCTCCGGCGCCAGCGGATTTCTTCTCAGGTGTAAACGTACCATTAAGCTCCCAAGATACAGCGGCAGAAAAGCATCATAAATAAAAGATGAATATCAACGCATAACCAAAAATAAATTTACGTCATATATACGAATACACTCTATAAAAAAAAAAACATTCATGAAATCTTGAGACAAAGTTTGAAAATAAGGCACTATACAGAAAAGCATCAATGGAAAACATCAATTAACTGTGGGAATTAGGAGGCAAATGAACGAGAAAGCAAAGAGACGAACAGTAGCCATTCAAATTAAGCCGATTCGGTTAAAGAGCATAATTTACCGTAAGCTGGTTACCGACAGTGTGTCAAGTTCTATACGTTGCGCACTAGGTTGATTAGAAATGGACAAAAGGGCGTACGACTTAGTTTGATGACTGAAATTTGTTCTGAAAAATGCTACTGTCCTGGGTTTTCTAAGACGTATGATGGATATGAATGCACTTTTATCGTCAGATTAGCAAAGTTTTCGAGATAACGCGTTTGCATGTTTTTGCACTCTTATATTTTCGACATGGTAAATATTTATACTGGTCGAAAAAATTTAATACAAAAATTTGATTGAAAAGGACCTTCTGTTGGTACATACCTCGGCAAACCTCACTCATGAGGACCCTCATTCACCCTCACTCACCCTCATCTTCACAGGTGAGGTGAGGGTGAGTGAGTTTCTGAACCATGAAAATTAATCAGTGTGAGTGTGAGTGAGGGTTGTGAGGGCTGTGAGGGCTGTGACGACCGTGAGTGCGTGAGGGCCGTGAGGGCGGTGAGCGCGTGAGGGGTATGAGGGCCGTGAGGGCGGTGAGTGGGTGGGGGGGGGTGAGGGCCATGAGTGCGGGAGGGCGGTGAGTATGTGAGTGGCATGAGTGCGTGAGGGATGTGAGGGTCGTGAGGGCGGTGAGTGCGTGAGGAGTGTGATGGCCATGAGTGCGTGAGGGGCGTGAGGGCAGTGAGTGCGTGAGGCCCCCTTCAGACGGAGCAACTTCCTCAGCAATTTTGGTGTTGCTGGCAGGTTGTTCCCTAGCTTTCCCTAGAACAACACGAATTGCTGAGGTCGGGTCCGGCTCGAAACAAGCGAGCCACTCCGAGCAATTCAAAAACGTTTGAAGCGGCTGCATCCAATCAGGGAAGCGATATTTTCACGTGATACCTCGTACCGGTGATGATGACAACCCTTGGTCTGTGTCCCTGTATTTTTTCGGCGCTTTTTGTTTGCAATGAACCAAATGGCCCAAATCTCCACTTTATTGTTTCAGATTCTCAACGAGATTTAAATGCATAAAGCCTGCCCATTTTGTGTATTTGACCTCAGGTTTATCGTATGAGCACAAAGTCCTTTTTGGCATATTGCGCGACCCGGTGTTTCACACTGCCAAACGGCGAAATAAAAAAAAAAATAAAAAAAATTGTTTTCACAGCCTTTAACAACTGGTATATTCAAGTATCGTCCTCCCATATCGGTCTCAATCAGTTATATGACACGGTAAAAGAGTACCGCATAAAAGACGGGTGAGAGAAGGAAAAAACAGGACGAGCGCTAACTTGCGACTTAAAGGTATATCCCGTCTTCTATGCGCTGCTCTTTTATTATGTCTGTCAACAACGAACTAGCCCGTCAAACCATTATTTTCTGTCATGGGAACTTAATACAGTCCCATTTATTGATGAAACTATATTTAATTACTGGCTGAAGGTTTGACAACATAAATGAAAGGTCGATGACCTTGAAGATATACATCATAAGTAAATGCACCCGTAAATTATCTGAAAGATGCTCTGCAAATCTTTTTTAACATTTTTATTTTCGATAGGCCCGAAGTGATTTGTAATAGTGTTAAATAACTGTCTTCTTCGCAGATATATAAATTGTCTAACATATAAAAATCTGTTATTTCCTCCTTTATGTCATGAACAGCATTTTTGTGTCTTTGGGCTGTACAAAAACAAAGTCCACAGGGGAGCGTGGCGGAACTATGTCGATTACGCACGCAGACTGTAAGAGCTGTCATGTCGAGTAGAGCATGAAATGCTATTTTGCTCTAGAAACCACCATGAGCTTTCTCTTCAGCTTGTATTTGCTCGAACTACCATTTTCAAGTTGTCATTTTTTCTATGCTCTATATCTAATTTGAACACACTGACCTATATTTTTTTATCTCCCTGACTTTAACAAAGCACTAAATGATCACCCCAATATATTTTTTGTGATATTTTTGTATTCGAGCGTTGATTGTATAGTCTCACAGTCATTGCTATTCTCCTTACTGTTAGTTATGTAAAACGATAACTGGAATTTTGAAATGTGCATGCCTTATTTGATTCATATATTTGCTTATTTTGGATCGGTACGTTCATCGTTTATTCCGACAGTCATTGCTATTCTTCTTACTGTTATGTAAAACGATAGTTGAAATATTGAAATGTGTCCTTTTTTATTAGTTGCATCTTTTGTATATGTACCCCACACCTGCAAGGGCCTAATCAAGGCCTGCAGTATGTAATAAATAACTAAATGAATAAAATAAAACATCAATTAGCAAGTGCTATGCTTATCTTCAAATGGAATCGACCGGCATCTTCTCAAGAACAAACCTCAAAACCCCGGCTATGTCAATTTATTCTGTATAAGACACATTTTCACTTGAGTACGGGCTATTTTAGGCCAGATTCGATCTGAGTGCGAAGCTGCGTATGAATTATAGTGAACCATCTCGATCACTTTTTTCGGCATGATTATTCGCCTGCATCACGGCGCTGAGTGTAAAAGGTGTTAGTAAGGAAAACAAGTGTTGTGATTGTCAGCGTTTCTATAAAAGGTATATCACTGACCCAGAATGACTACAAATGCATGCGTTTGTCAGAAATATTTCAACAGCTTTTAGCTCAGTTGCGTCGTCATCAAATACAGGGTGCGGCCGTATGGACTAACACATTTGGCACGCCATGCAAAATTCGAATTCAAAATGTACATACCTGAAACTGGGCACGCAAACGTATAGTTTCGCGAGTTTTGATTTTTTTTTTTTTTAGAGCCTAAGTCATATAGCTAGTAAAATATTAAAAATATAGCAAAAATGGCGATCGTACAATTCCTATGCCCGGTACCGGATGTTCATCGTCTCCATACTGGTTTGTGAGCTTGCTCCCAGGGGGGCATTGTTCATATATTTCGTTAAAAGTATTAATTATCGCGATTATCTTGCTCATCGCCAGAGATGTTCTATCGAGTTTCCCCAGGTTTTTGCGCTCAGCAAGCTACCTGGGAGTGAGCTCAGAAATCAGTCTGCAGACGACAAACAGGCTGGTATAGGACACAGGAAATGCACGGTCTGCGATTTTGTTTTACATTTAATACTTCACGTCCTGAAAATTGCGCTATAAAGAAGCAATTTGGACTTAAAACTTCTTGTAAAACTGCGTCCACGCGCCCAATCTCAGATTAGTACGTGTGGAATTCAAATTTTGCAAGGCGTGTAAAATATGTTGGTCCTTACGCCCGCTCCCTGCATATGGTAAAACGCATTTTGTAAAGTATAATTCATGATATATACGGCGACGAGATACCCATTTTATGATTTTATGCACTTTCTTGTTTACTTTCTTTACGTATATGGCAACTAATGCAAGTTGTGCTGTAATGAACTGTGGGGGGTAGAGGCCCAGTCAGGCAGAAATGCCTTTTGTCTCTACCTCCCTACCGGGCCTGGCCCGTGAGAAACCAAATAAACTTCAAACTTCAATTAATTCCCTAGTTCAAGAGCACAACTACGATTCAGCTTTTAATACGGCGATGCAAAGTTGTACCAATCACGGGTATTTTAGGTGACCTCCGTACTTCGTGACTACCTTTCGGTCAAGGTAAAATATATACGATCGAGGTAAATAAATGGATGCTCAGTCGTATAAACACGACGTTTTTTATGTTAATCTAAATTTTATTTTACTGTTGCGTCAACATAAATAACGCAATTTCGTATTTTTTGTACCTGAAAATAAAAGTGGATTGTACGAACGATAAACAACTACACAGTTACTCGTTTCACGGCGGAAATAGTGCCTATTGCCGAAAAACCGCGGAAAATATATTCTCAATTTAGCGGTTCAAACCGGTTCGAACCGGTTTGAACCGTTATTTTTTTCTCCCCGGAGCTGAACCGGAACTGAACCGAAACCCGTGAACCCCAACTCGAACCGAACCGATAAAAATTTCGGTTCGGCACTCTGACGATAACTAACTCTACGGATTCTAAGCATCCTAGAAATTTATAAATCATAACGATGCGTAGCCGATTTCTCTATTTAAAAAAGCAATAAAAAATCTAACACACCGAGGTTTCATCCGGAGATGGGAGAAGCATTGCTCAGGGCAGCCGGGCCAACATGTGTCCAATTAAAAGGCGACATTTCTTTGAGATAGCAAACGCTGTTATTACAAAATGTGCATGCTTTTGTAGATGATCAAAACATATACGATCAAAACTGCAGAAAAGAGTGCTACGAATTGTGTGTAACGTGCCTTATGATTCTCACATTGACCAACTTTTTAGAGAGCTGCGTGTAGTGAAGATATTTGATCACTATGCTTTCAGACTTAGCATAAAGTATAAACAGGAATGTCGCGAGTTAAACAGTTTTTTATTGTCATTATCATCACTTCGAAAAAAAAGCTGCAACATATTCCACCCGTCACTCGGATTTTTGGGCAGTAGAAACACCACGAACAGAGTATGGCCTCCAAATGATTAAAATAACCTTGCCAACATTACTGAACACTCTTACGGGCTCTAATTTTGATGTCGAATCTCCCAATATGTGTCCGCTTAAGGATTATTTTCTTTCAAATTAAACAATATTTACTGCTGTTGATTAGCTAGCAGATTATTGCTTTTGTTTTTGTATTGTTAATTTGTTGTTGTTGTTAAGTATTTTGTATTATATAAATTCTTGTGTATGACTTCCCCAATGCTGTGTACCTGTGGGGGGCTGAGGACCATTCAAGCTGCTTGCACAGCTTTTTTCCTCAGCTCCCACCATACTTGTATGGTAAATAAAGTCATTATTATAAGAGTTGTCGAAACATTTTTTTTTTCGCGGAACGGAAACATAATACTGCGATATTCGTCTCAAAAACAGCGCACTATGTCTTTTTAAGTTTTTGTTTTCCGCGGTAGTGACCTGTTCGGTCGCGAGCTCCCTGGGTTGAGTCCAACGTTACTAGATTACCTCAGTTCTGGAACTCCTGTGGAGGAGTACCCCCCTCACTCACTTCAGTCCGCCTCCCGTCGTTCGAAGCGCCATCTCGATTTTCGCTTTATAACTGTGGGCTCCATAGAGTATGGTGGAGCGCCATCTAGACGCTGGGCTTCGAAACGCACGTATTCCACAGAATAGACTGTAGTTACCATAACAGCCGTTCGGTGCGTCGAACGACGGGAGGCGAGTCGTGGTGAGTGAGGGAAGGGGGGGGGGGGGGGGATACTGCTTGTGCAAGCAGCGTCTATCAGCAGTTACTTAACTGAGCTAGTCCAATAACGTTGGTTGAATCGTAGTTCGGGTTGTATGGGCAACAACGAGGGCCTTAGAGCGATAAACTGGCAGCTGAAAGTGACCCCCCAATTGACCGCCGTCATGTTGCACAATCTTGACCACTAGACACGTGAACTTATAGTTTTACGTCTAGATTTTAACGAAGTAACGCGCACAAAAAAAATTGCTTACTGATCTTTAATAACAGTACCGACGAGATAAGTTACGTTTCGTTTGTTTGAAATCCAAAGTGTGGTTTTACGACAAAAACTCGGGCAGCTCCGCAATACCTCCGCTAGATGCCGTTTGCCGCGGTGCTGTATTTTGGGTTTTTTCGAACCTAGACACTGATCTCTGGAGCTAACAGTATTGAAAAAATAGTTTATCATTTTTTTTACAGCGATCGCAATACAAATCTCGGCTCAGTTTTGCGTAAAAGCCTCAGGATTTGGTACGATCACGTGTCTAGTGGTCGAAATTTTACAACATGGCGCAAGCCAAGTGGGGTCACTTTTGCCTGGTGAACAGGATTCCAGTTTATCGCTCTAAGCCCTCCACTTCATTGATGGGCAACGAGACGCGCGCATTCGATATATCACTCGGCGGTTCCACCGGTCGGTGGCGCGAGAATCCTTCGTTTGCTATTGGCTTACAGTGGTCCTGGTTTCTATTTTGAAAACAACCTCAGGGCACCTTTAAAAGCATTGTGGCGCATGATATAATGTTATGTGTAATGTATAATGTTATGTTATGTATAATGTTATGTTACGTGTAATAATGTTATCGAGACAAGAACGCATTGGAGTTCAAAACGCCCCGTAAGTAGCCGCTTACGTATACTCACTTTCCAAACTAAAAACGTGTGTAGCGAATGTATACGTTATGCCCATTAAAATAACATTACGTTTGCGTAACACGTGTGTTGATACTCAAGCTACTGTCTTAAATATTCAATATAGACGTTAGCGCCGGCGCACGAGGGACCAACGTTTCGACGGACGCGGGGTCACTACGTTGGAACTGTCGCTCGTGGTACCGGTCAATCGATCTTCAAGCGCAGAACATCGCGCGGAAGGCATTTAAGTGCGAAACCATCGCACGGAAAACGGTACACGCAAATTCGTCACCGTCGTCGACGTCTACTTCACACGCCAGAGAAGCAGAGAAAAAAGAAAAGAAAACGCGCTCGCGGGTCGCCACGTGACATCCGGTCATGAGTTTCTGTGCTCGTGTTTCGGTTTCAATCACAAACAGTAGAGTTTTTTTTGGTTTTTTTTAACTTGCGTGGTTTTGCTTAAAAATAGTGATTGTGTTTCCTGACACTATATTAAACTGCTTAAAAAATATTTTCAGAGGGAGTCGGCGTTTCTTTTAAGCCCAGACGCAGTTGACGCTACGAGCTGATAAAACCAATCAGACAGTGTCAAAAGCGTACCATCATGGTGATCGTCAAGTGTCTGGACGTGTTCTATCATTGCCAAATCAATCATGTCCATAAAAGGCCCAGTGATTTGTGCTTTTGACGCTGCTTGATTAATCCCATTAGCGCGTAGCGTCGGTTTCGTCTGGTCTAAACTGAAACGAAGATAGAAGACCAAACCAAGTAAATTCTTTCTTAAAAAAGAATGCATAATTATCAATTTAATGTTGATACCGGCTGCTTCGTTGCTTCGATACAAAGTTCACGTCGTGAAAGCAACACGAAATGTGCCTTAATGCTTGTTCACACATTTGCGTTTAGTTGTTCAAGTGTGTTGCGTTCTCTTGTAAGTTGTAACTATAGGTTCCGTGTTTTTGGTGTTTATGTTATTTTATTCAAAAGTGTTTTTTTTTTGGCAGCGGGGGTGTTTTTTTTTTCACATTCGGCGTTTTTGTTTAAATCAGGAAACCATTAAACCCCCCCCCCCCCCCCAGAAAAAAAATCAATTTGGTAAAAAGGTAAACACCGTTAACACGGAATTCTAGTTGTAACCGTTTACGGCGAGGAAACGCTCTGGCACACTGCCGCCCTCAATCAGATAGCCCTCGAACTGTGTATGACTATACTTCGTTTCACCTTATGTTGTACCGCAGCGAAGGTTAGAAGCGCGAGCTCATAGCGTTTGGCAGCCGCTCTTAAGTCACGAGAGCTTGTGCCGCCGAGATGTGCCCCAGAGCAAGGAGCTCGCGCTTGTAGCCTTTCCTGCGGTACATCATAAGGTGAAACAGAGTATAGACTGGAGGTTTTGTTTTAGATGCGGAGCATCTCTTGCTCGGGTCTATGTCCCGCGGCGTCGGCGTTGTAGTCGGCACTCGAACTACGCACGCGCAACTCTCCTCCTTCCCTCTCTCCAACAGCTGCGCGTTACTCTCTCCGCTCTCTCTCTCTACCAGCTGCGTGCACTGCGCGTGCGTTCGCTTCTCCTCACACCGCGCGCGCACGCGCAACTCTCCTCCTCTAGTCTCCTCTCCTTCAAGTGTGAAAAAAAATAAACGGCGAGCGGCGAGCGTTCCAAGTTTCTCTGCCGCGAGCCGCGACGAAGGCTCGCGTAGGGGGTAACGCTAGGACAGTCGGTGGCGCCATCTCTCGACGTCAGCACGCAACTGACTCTTTCCTCGGAACCAACACGATGCTCCGCATCACCCCATGGTTCCCCTCGGGAAGATGGTGTAATTTTTTTGGTTGTTGTTGTTTTTTGTGCACGATTTGCGAGATGAAATCTACGCACCATCTATGGAAAATTGTCGCTGATACGAACATTGTCCGGATTATTTCAAGTCCACGGCGAAAGAATGATGCGCCAAATATAGAAATGTACACGCTGATCACGGCCTCCGAGACTTTTTCGCACGCTGAATGCGCTTCTTGGGCCGTTGCATTCGCCGGTAGAAACTGTTACTGTGGGTCGCTTGGTGGGCCTCTTAACCAAACCAAACAACACAAAGAAGTACCCGCAAATTAACATCATCGCCATTATCGTACACTCTAACTTGGGAGCAGCGCGAATTGTGCTCTCCACCTTTTGCCGCAACACACATAGCTTTGACAAGGAAGAAGTTCATCGAAACTTGAGGGTTCATTTTGTTCAGAGCGCGAAAAATCTAGAACATATGCCCACAATGTTGTTTTCAAACAAACTGCGCGTTTAATCCGTTCAGTAAAAAAAAAAAAAAAGGGAAGGCGAGTGAATCAAAAACAGAAAGGCGAATCCAAAATATAGATTCGCACTGAATCATGAAATCGGAGGTATCATCCAGCGAAACAACGCAAAAACCGATGCACCAAATACAAATTACGAATCAGCAGAGATCGACTGATCTTTTTTCTATTCTGATGATGAGAACAATCAAAGTGCGAGCTTCATGCCGCGGGCTTAAACTCGACAGCGTGCTTTGGGGCGATTCTGTTTCCGTTCCTGGTTTGGCAATAAGCGCCGCATGCGAAGATCTAGAGGACTAGCTCGGCTTGCTTCTTCTGCTGGGTAGCCGAGCGTTTGGACAAGCCGAAGCAAAGTGCGCAAAAAAAAAAAAAAATATCGAAGGCCATGCGTTGATTTAATGGGTTCCAGGGATACCTATTAGATGGCGCCAGTGTGCCTGTGTTTTTAAAGCGCTGGATATTCTGACTTATCCAAGTACCGCCATCGTTTGATTGTGCCGCGGGCACTCCTATTCGATGCCTGCGACACGTCGCAATTTTGCTCATCGCGCCCGCCGTTTGCGAGCACGCTCCCATTGGTCTACTGAAGATGCCGGCGCCGCGCCGCCGCGACAAACAAGATTGCCCTTACAAAAAAATTTAACCAATTTCTACAGAATTTCTAGACATAATTATGGCTAAAGAGCATAGATTTCCTAGGGAGAATGTATCCACTTTTTTAACCATTGTTTACAGATTATTGGCCGCTGCTTCCTACAGGTTTTCTGTAGACTTCAGTGTACAGATAATGTGGCGACTCTGTACAGCAAACGTACAGACATTCTAGCAACACTCCTGTCCCATTTCTAGCGCCGATGAGAGAGTTTCTAACGAATTGCTGTAGACAAGTGGCTACAGTTTCTATCATCTCACTATGGAGAATATAGCAGTTTCTAACCATTTTCTGTCCACTTTCTACAGACAAATCCCCTCAACTCTATCCATTATCTACAGAAAAAAAGGCCACTTTCTATCTTTGTGTAACGCTAGTTATCAATTCTGAAGTGTATCGATGCATATGCTGCATGCAGAGCACTTGCTTCATTATACACTCAAAGACCAGACAAAATGTGATTTTTCGTTTTTTTTTTGTTTATTCTCAGTTGTCCAGCTTGTCCAGCTTGCTCAGCATGCTGGACAGGCTATGCTTGATCTTGGATGGATCCACACTGAAGAGTGCACAGGTGTGGCTTGGAAAAAAAAAAAGAGAGAGAGATGACAAGTTAGCATCTTGAGCATCTTAAGCAGCTCCCCACTAAATCCACTTCTTTCCGGGTATTCCGGTTTGAGAGTACGCGACGCACATGTTGCCAGGCCGGATTAGGCCGGTAGGAAAACAACATCGCCATTTTGCTGTGAGTAAATGGCGAGTTGTGGCTCGTGGTGAGATTGTACGATGCCAACAAATTGTGTGCCCTTTGGGTGCCGAAATTGGCACAGGCCAGGGGAGGGGAAAAGGTTTTTCCGTTTCCCGTCGGCGAAGTACGACCCCGATCGTAGAGCGGCGTGGACTCGCGCGGTGAAGAGGGCCCGCTGGACAGACCCAAACAAGCCTTGGGAGCCGAGTGAGCAATCCCGTTTATGCGGCGCTCACTTCGTCACTGGTAAGTCGTTTTAATCGCTCCTCAGAAGTGCAAATAGAAGACGACAGAAAGTTGCGTGATCGTTACATTGCTGCTTCGTTAAACAGGAAAACCATCGCTGGACAAGCACCACCCCGACTTCGTTCCGACCGTGTTCGAGCACGCCAAAAAACAGCCGCCGCCTCTCGCTCGCTACATGCGATGGAAAAATCGCGCGTCCACCGAAGGTACGAAGCGACGATAGTTGAAATTTGCGCTAGTTCTTATACTCTTGCTATTTCTCGGCCGTGTCGTGTCCGTGCGTTGAAGCTAGCTGTTTTACCTGACGGCGGCTCTTTGATGTGTAATGATTTGCGGACCGATGGAGTAGGAAGCGCGGAAGGCGGTTGTATTTCTGTGAAAAATGTTTTTGCTGTTTGTTTATTCCGTTCTACACGGAAAGCAGAAAACGTTTCTGCTTTCCGTGACATTTACGATAGAAAATGTGACTTGCAGCTTTTCGATAGCTAAAAGCTAAGTCGCAGTGCAAGCTTTTCTAAATGTCTTTTAAAAAGCGGTCCAAAAGCGTCTCGTACCCAAAGAAACTCCTGAGACCCTGTGCATGGCTTGAAGTAGCCTGCACCAGACACAAAATCTAAGAATAGAAAAAACGTCTCTCCAGAGGATGCAGCTGATTTGCCGTAATCATATGCATGCCTTGTTTGTTTTGTCACTAAGATAGATGTTATCTTCGAACAAAAAATCAGCTCCGACGGACGCTGCAGTCTCCACTAACCCGCAGCCGGGATCCTCGCAGCTGGCAGGCCAGCCCTCAACAGCGGCGCCTGCCTCGCTCACACAAGGAGGATGCTCGCAGCAACCCCCTGAAGGTGTGAATTGTCTGATGCAGCTGATTTGCCGTAATCGTATGCATGCCTTGTTTGTTTTGTCACTAAGATATATGTTATCTTTGAACAACAAAGCAGCTCCGACGACCGCTGCAGTCCCCACCAGCCCGCAGCTGGGAGCCTCGCAGCTGGCGGGCCAGCCCTCACCTCCCGCTGACTCCAAGAGGGCGGCAGCCCAAAGTGTGCACCCCCGTCCGCCCTCCAGGGGACCTGATGAGATGCTCAGCGAGCCCTCATGTTCCCAGCAACCCCCCGAAGGTGTGAATTGTCTGTACTTGGCCTTTTATTACAGCATACTCTCTATGTAAACGGGTTCAGCAACCTATGTGTAAGTAAGAATGTGGCATGTGTGACTCAGTGTAATCATTTGTGCCCTTCATGTAAGCAACAGGGCAGTTTTGTTATGCACGTAGGAGTATTGCACTGTCAAAGTTTAGGCATACACCATCACAGATGATGCCGATGGGTGTAGAACGACCGACAGGAATCATGAAGTCTTCATAGATAATTCTATTGCACACCTAAGGTCCTGTTTCGGTCTTTCCTTGATACAGTAGCCTGGCTCCAAACCTTTGGCGGTTTCGACGAAGCTGGGTACGAGCTCGAGCCTGAGATTAGATTACAACTCCTTGAGAGAAGCAAGGGGTGGTGGTGTATAGCGTGCACCTTTTCATGAGCCTCACTTGCTCCGACTACCCACAGCTGCTGTGTCCCTCAACCGTCTTCGGCAAGCATTGATTTTCGCAGGCGACGCCCGGGGAAATCGCGTCCGATTTTGCTGGCTTCAAACATGGGCTTCGTTCGGAACCACATGGCGGTGTAGTGATACCAGTGCATGCTTAGGTCATTTCACAATGCATTTCTACGGGCGTAAAGTGAAGAAAAAGGGTTAAAAAAAAGGACTTAACGCCGAGGGCTGGTTTTCTCCTGTGCCTAATATTCTGACGTGCCTTACACGAATGTTTTTATTGGTTCTCTGATGGCTAGTTCTTTTTTTACATGTAACATGGTCCTAAAGTATCTATCTGTTGCTGTATCTGCAAGAAGTAACTGGGCAACATCAGCTTTCATGATCTTCACTTATATATGTGCGATTCCTTCACAGAAATGGAGCAGAACGCTGCAATGGCCCTGACCACAGCGGGTGTCAGTTCCGAGGCACTCAGGCTGCGAGACCTGAAACTGGCGGAAATGCAGCAGATGATACTGCATCCTCAGTCCGAGAATGAACGCCTCCAAGAGACCGTTGAAGTTCTGCAGGCGACACAGCTGAGAGTTGAAACCATCCGAGAGGATCCTAAAAGCTGCATGTATTACACTGGGCTTCCCGAGTTTTCTGTCTTCCACGAACTATATAAGTTTTTTGAGCCTCGGGCAGCCAGAATGACTTACTGGCATGGGGACGCCAAGACAGACGGTGAGATCAAGCGCCGCACAGGGAAACTAGACCTGAGGGATGAGTTTTTCATGGTCCTCGTGCGGCTGAGGACAGGGATGGCAGGCAGAGAACTTTCCCGCAATTTCAGCATCACTGAAGCGCATGTTAGTAAGGTGTTTACGACATGGATTAACTTCCTTCAGCGAGAGTTAAGGGCACTGACCTATTTTCCAACTGTTCTGGAGACTCGGGAAAAACTCCCCGATTCTTTTCACAAATTCCCCAACACGAGAATCGTCCTTGATGCAACTGAGGTGCGTACTCAGAAGCCATCGGCTTTGCTTGCTCAGAGGCAGACCTTTTCACCGTACAAGCATTACAACACGTACAAGGCTATTGTTGGCTGCACGCCCAATGGGTACATTTGCTACGTCTCGGGGCTGTGGGGTGGGTCTGCCTCAGACCGGACGATCGTCGAAGAGAGTGAGTTCATGGGGCAGTTGAAGCCAGGGGATGCCATCATGGTGGACAAGGGTTTTAAATTTAATGACCTGCCACCCGGAGCGCAAGTGCACATTCCGCCTTTCCGGCAGCCACGCGAGCCTCAGATGTCTGAGCAAGACGTAGCAAAAACCCGGCAGGTGGCAAGCGCCCGGGTAGTCGTGGAGCGCGTGATCGGGAGGGTGAAGCAATTTCACATTCTCGATCGACCATTTCCTATCACAATGATGGACATTGCTGAGCAGGTGTTTCAGGTTTGTTGCTTCCTAAGCAACTTCCGTATGCCAATGGTCAGTGCCAAGTAGCTAAGCATGGTGCATAGCATTGAACTTGACCGACGAAATTTGCTTTGTTGAACATTTCAGAATAACCTTGTTTTTATAAAATCCTCTGGCTAGGTTTTTTCCACTCTTTTATGTAACTTCACTACTCCAATCAAATTGAAGAGTTTTTTTTTTCTATATGAGCCAAATCCACCTCAAGCGAAACCAACATAAATGTGGATGATTGCTTGTCAGTTGAGCCTTGAGCGCTGGTGTCTTTAGAGTGTAATTTTATCACGTAAAATGCCCTTTATCAGTTTGATAGCTTTTGGAAACAATGCACACCCATGCATATTTAAAGTTTAGGGAAAACTTGACTTGGTTTCAGCTTCTGCATTTGGCTCATAGAAAAAAAAGAACCACGATCAGTCCCTTACGTGGTTTTAAGAGTAACTTGGTGTCTTACAGTTAAAAAGTCATTATTTAGTACTCGAACTTCAACACTTTTTGCAAGTAGCTTACACTCCCTTCGAAGGTACTCATAGGTAGGGTTCTGCATTTTTGGAGTTTATTTCTGAGCAAATTCAGAGGGTCTTTTTCGGAGTTTATTAGGGGTGTGCGAATATAGAAATTTTGGAATATGAATCGAATACGAATAAGACAAAAAAAAAAACTTCGAATATGTGTCTAGTAATAAAAAATGGCAAAACAAGAGGTAACGGCAGGTTTTATTGCCTTTTTTAAAATAAATCGATGCAACTGCATTTTACTGGGCTGCAGCAGGCTAAAGCTTTTTCTAGTAATGCACTCATTACAAATTATCGTCTAGGAAAATGAACTGCTCAACGCCCAATACGCGCCGTGACATTATTTCCGCCAGTAGAAAGACCCATTCATTTGGGAAACCTGCGACATTTCACTAAAGTTCGAAGAAGTTCGTCTTATGGACAGTGTTGCCCGGCTGCTACACGAATATTTTGAATTTCGGGAAACAATTATTTAGAAAGTACTTTGTTTTATATTTCATAAAATGGTTACCAATGTTTACACCATATAAAAGCGAAAAATTGCGCTTTTAACGCTTTCATTAGTTATTAATGTGAACCAGCGATGCCAATAAACCCAACAAATATGACACTTTTCCTCCGCCAAGTGGAATCAACTAGTTTTTTTTTTTCTTATTTTTTAGTTTTTTGCGCATGCGCACAATAGTCAAACTTCAGTCGAACCTTTGTCGAACATCACGTTGAAGGTTCGAAAAAGTCGAACTCGGTCGAACCAGAACCTGGGCAGGTTTGCGACATCCCTAGTTTTGACTCCGCGGAAGTGGCAGGAGTTGTTTTCAATGGCGATGCAATGTTCTACTCGCACCTAGCTTTTTCTTCTTTTACTTTTCAAAAATTTATATTAGATAACACTCTCGAGATTTATTTTATATTTATATTTCACTCTCGAGGTTTATTTTATTGTATCAATTCATAGAACGTGCCATTACATCACATATTGCTATAAAAGTGCCACAAAACAAAGGGCTTGGTGAAAAAGAAACCGAAACTGATTCTGTCTTGCTGCCCTCGGACAGATAGAAAGAGAGCAGACCGATAACGCACGCATCATACGCCTTTCTCAGTGAATAAACATATTCATAGGGGAATGCGTGGCAGGCAAGTTATTCGTTACTTGCTCGAATACTCGCAGTTTTTGCGAATATTCGCCGTTTTTTCCGAATATGCAATTTTCGAATCGAATACGTTTTGAATAAGGAAAATATTAGATTCGTGTTCGAAATTTTGAATATTCGCACACCCCTAGAGTTTATATTTTAAAGGGATACTACAACGAAATTTCAGCGCTCATTTTTCTGTCTATATGTGTTCAAAGGAGCAGTATCACACCGAACATACCAATATCTTGTTAAAAAAGTGTCGAAAAAGAATTTCAAAACAAATTAAACAATGAGCAAAGAGCACCTGGTGGATGTCGCTAACGCCTCGCTTGTAATGCCCGTCTAGGGACCTTGACAGCTAGTGACGGTGAGTGGCTCGCCTCCGGCCACGACGAGAGAAGAGGGGAAGGAGGAACTCCCCTCTTCCCAAGAATGCCTTTTGTGTGTCGCAGAAGTCGCTATTGTCCTCCTACAAGATTATAGAAGATTAACCCGTCACTCAAAATTCGTACAAAAGCAGCCGCTTCGGTGGCTGGAACGACTAGGCCATCCTCTCGACGTCAGCCTCGCCGTAGCTTTGCTCGTCCCGAGACGACCTACGTCACGATTGCGTTGGATGTCACGTGGTCTCCGCTGGGCATTCTCCGAGCGCTTGCCAGAGTGGGCCGTTTATAATGAAAAATAGAGCCATCAGGCTCAAAATACAAACGAGCGATTGTCATTTACGGATATTGTGGACCATATTCAACCTATTTTTGAACACGACGGGAATATTTCAAATTTCGTTGAAGTATCCCTTTAAAACGAATTCAGTTTTTTGGAGCTTTCTCTTATGGTACATAAAAATTCAGAGTTTTTCGGCTTTTTTGTACAGCGAATAAAAGGCAGAAAACAGCAGTTTCCGAATTTAGTCCAGCCTTTGTTTATACCTGTGACCACAATCGATTATTGTCGTAGAGATTTGATGACATGTTTCGTTGACAAGGGGCCAAAGGACGTTTTTTGTGGAGCTTGCGCACAAAAGCTTGAACTAAAAAAAAAAAAAAGAAACGCCAAAGTTATCCGGAAAATATGCCATTGGAGTTCATAGAGCTGGCAGTCTCGAAATTTGGAGTTTTTCGGATCAATCCGAATCACCAGATGTTTTACGAGTGTTTTTCTGATTTTATCGGATTTATCAGAAATGCAGAACCCTACTCCTAGGTTACTTCCGTCTTCTTTTAGATAGGCGGCAGGTCATAAATACGACAAACTTAATTTGTTTTGGCTGGGTACCTTGCTATTGCATACATTTCGTCTCTGATATTTTGGATCACGGCCACAGATCTTCCCCACTCCCCTGCGAGCATGATGTATAGTGTTTGTAATGCTGTAAAAGGTTGCCTCTCATGCATCAAAGACGGCGGTTCGGAATACCCCTGTACAACAATGAAAGGAATGGTCAGTTTGGGGTTCGACGACCTGGAGGTCTTTTGACGTGCAACCGAAATGATCCATTGCAGGATGTCTTCTCTGTAATACGCCTCCAACATAGTGTGGGCCTCTCATCCTCTATTCAAACTCGTCGTTTTATTTTACTTTATTCAGTGCCCCTAACCCTCTCTGCTGACTACAATACTTTGTCGCTAGCATGACTTATTTTGCTTTCCTGACCAGTTGAAGCATGCCTGCAGAAATGCACAGAGCTTTAGTGAGCATAAACAACTGCCTCCGCCTACAGACGTTTCCACTGTTCCCAAAACTCTCAGTCCACAGTGCTCAACCATAGTCCAGCCAGAGCATGCTCGCAACTTGCGGTCAGGCAGAAAATGCTTGTGCGAATAGCGCAAACAGTGCAGTGAACGTGCCCCATGACACTTTTATGTAAATGCATATGGAAAAGCACATGGCGTAGGCAGGGTGTCTACGAAATTACTTCTTTTAAATTCCCTGATTTTTCCACGTTTTTTCGTGACATTAGTTCAGTCGAAGGAGCACTTCTTCGACGGAAGATGGTGGCTTGCGCTTGCTAGTGATGCTTCGGGCGATGGATGCACAAACCGTCGGGCTTCGTTGCACACCGCTGTGCCACTTTCACGGGTCATTTTTTCTGATTTATCCAACTTTTTGACAGTTTCCCTGATAATTCCCCGACTTTTCCAGATGATCAGAATTCCCTGACAATTCCAGGTTTTCCAGAAAAGTAGACACCCTGGAAGGTTACCAGTAAGAATTTCGGCTAGGTGTCGAGCTAAAAGTCTGTCGTACGAAACTGTCCCACACTAAGGCTGTTAAGTCTTTGTTATGCTCGTCAGGTAAACAAGTTTCTTTCGCATGTCATTTATGCTCTGCGCGAGGATACTGGATTTGGTAGTCGCGTAAAGCTACGATGCCTTTCATGTTTGAGACATGCATGTTTTAATAGAATAACAAATAACTGATGTTAAATTAAGACTACCGTATTTTCCAACAATGGGAGGTTGGTAATGCTGCGCAAGGAGAAAACTTCTTTACTATGGTTCTGGAGGTGGAAAGAGTGTACCAACATTTCTCTTGGCTGGTCTCATCGTCTGGAGCGTTTTTGTGGATATACAACTTTCCAATTTGGATTGTTGCAGCAGCATTTCTTTAGGATGGTCTCTGGTCTCACTGTCTATTGTTTAACGATGTATATCTCCGTGTGTATCGAATGACCGTTGTCACAGCCGTTCGATCCTGGTTCCCTCTCCAGGAACGAGGATCGAGTGGTCGTGCCTTTGTAGTATGGTCAGCTCAGTTTGTCTCTTGTTCAATATGCATTCTGGGCGATTACAACCTTCAATGAATTTATGAAGCATGCTTTTGCCAGTAGTATTCTGTTTTGATGAGTGGTCTATATGAGTCGTTTTTTCTGCAGCATGGGAAGTATGTGGGCCTGTTTAAAGCATTGTTAATAAACCACAATAATTCTCTCTACAATACTAGCCAGATATGGATCGCATCGGTCGTGGTAGTTATGGTTATTTCAAACTTCATGCTCCTTGGGCTATGCGTTGCGGAGAAGTTTGTGAAACTCGTGTCTTTGTCTATGCAGGTCTTGTAGGAGTGCATATAAGTTGCTGAAACATAGATAGCTGTAATAAATGTTAACACGTATTTGAAAGCCTGCCTAACAAACCCGATAGGTGGTTACATTTACAACATTTAAAGGGGCCATGAAACTATTTTCGAACTTCGGCCAAATAACTGTTTCAGTTACTGTCACTAGTGTAGTCAAGATCCAAAAAACATTTTAGCCTAGGAGCGCTACTTTTTATTTTAAAAAATGAAAAAGATTTCGAGTGTGTGGTACCCCTCAACTCTTTCACCACTTTCCGGGTCACGTGCGTAGTGAAGCGCTGCGGGGACACAGACTTCCGGATTTTTTCTATCTTTGGCACCCCAGTGAGCATTCTGCTCCAGCGAGAGCAGGCTCTCTTGCCTCGGATTAGCATTCTTAACTTTCCAGTTTTTTCGGCACAGTGAAACAATGCAGCCAGTCGGCAAAGCGAACCCTCTCCCCACACGAAGCAGCAAGAAGGGGACGCTTCTGTGAACTCCAGGTACATGACGCCTCTAAAACATAGAGTAATAAAAGCTTGCCAATATTACGAGACTTCCGACGCAGTTATTTACGTTTCAGCGACAATTTATAAAATTCCCCTTAAGGGCAACTCCGCTTCAGTTTTGTTTTTGAGAAAACAATGTAGACCTCTTCCGTATCATCTAGGAAGACCACACGCCAAATATAAGGGGCTAGTTCCGTCTAAATGTTTGTTGAGCGGGCCAGCAAACTTTGATACGAGCCAAGTTGCCGAAATCCGCTAACTCGAGCGGACGGCAAAGGCGCGAACAACAGCGATGTCGATACTACGGCATTGGCGCAGCAAACATCGAGCTACTACGTCAGGTCAGTAGTTACGTTTTGGTTGCTTTTACTTCTCCGAGCCGATGACGTCAGCAGCGTCTCCTCCATGCGTTGACTCAGCGATGGCCACGTGATCGGCGCAACACGGATGCGCCCACTCCTCGGCGTCGTCTGCTTCAGCTCCGTTACGATGCCGAAGGTTTGTTTACACCACTTGCGCATACTTGTACACGTTCGTTGCGACATATTTATGTGCTATTTACTACACTTCACAGTCTACTAATGCTTACGAGATATTCTTTTGCGAAACCTTGACTTTGTGTGCAAAGAAGCGCAATCTGAGGCCGCAGTGGTGCAGTCTTTGTCGCATGCGGAGCAGACGACATTCGCTCTCGCCCGTCCACACCGCCTCGCGAGGAGGATCACTTGACTGTTCCTACCACGTGGTCTCCCACTGACCTGACTACACGAGACGAATGTTGCCTGTCGAAGCTAAAGTTTCAGGGTCGGTCTCGGCTCATGTTTAAAACCAGGTTGCGCAACAAGTATTCAAATTTCTCGAAACAAATTATATGATGTCGTTTCTTAGTGTTTTCCAAGTTGGAATTAGTCATAATCCCAATATGCCTGAAGTGAAGTTGTCCTTTAAATTGAGCAGATACTTGGTCAACTTCCCAATTCGGTACACCGTGCCCACGTGACTGTCACCCGCCGCAACTTCACATCGTGGTACCCGTGGCCCCGTATGCACGCAGGTT
>JABSTQ010005712.1:0-16892 GCA_013358835.2 Ixodes persulcatus
ATGTACCCAAACGTATAACGAGCGCGAGTATTAGGGTCGTCATTTTGAGAAACAAACTCGCGAATACGGCACATTGAGCAATAACGCTCTGGGTTAAAGATTTGGTTTATCCGTATCTAAAAAGACTAAGGTCTTCAGACTTTGCCAGGGTGTTGCCCTGTATATAGCTCATCTGTGAATGAAATATCGTTGCCCTGGTTAGCGGGAGAAATTACAAGAATTGCTCACTTCACTCATTTAACTAAAAACGCATTATTTTGAAATACGTTTTTTAAACAAAGACCAATTTTAAATTTTTTTAAACTCTCCGAAATTAACATCTATAATATTTTCTAACAAATCTGCAAAAGCATAACGCTATATTTTTGTGGCTTTGAACTTATAAAGCGAGAGATATGGCCAAACTGACGCTTACGCGGTTGCCATAAATGGGGCGTGCACATACCCATTCTACGCAATTTCATTATTATTAGATAGCGTAAAAAAGCTACATGGTGGTCAGAAAAAGACAAGTTGACAGCACAGAGGTATACGGTAGTTTTCAAGGGAAAATTCCTAATGCCTTTTTGTACAACCGACCCAGAAATTCCCATGGGCCGGAGCGATCGAGAGGAGCCCCCCTGTAACATGCTTCGCGGTGCCTGTTTCAACAGCCGGCGCGTAGCGTCCCCGTCTACACGACATAAAGGAAGCAACCGGAGCGACTTTGCAAACAAATCAGCCTACAACTTTGGCGGTAACATGATATAAGAGGTAGGGCGCGGCAGAACCTGAACCTGCGCCGCCTGTGATCGCCAATAGATCCGCCGCCGTTAAGGGACGCAGAACCACAAAAAAAAAAAACAAAAAAACAATACTGTAAACAAAACATTTTTTGATTGACTGAAATTGTCTGTATTGGGCGTTTTCTGAGAGATCAAAAGACCATATCCGGTCGACATTTGTTGTTTTTTTTTTACCAAAAGATGTGCAACCGCAAAACCTCATTCTTCTGCAACCACAAAAACGCGTTCGAACATTTTTTCTGCGGAAAATAAAATTGAATTTGAGGAACGAAATCACAAAGTCGCTGTCGGTATACGTGCACGTTATTGTGACTTGCGTAAGACCGTCCCTTTGTATATTTATAAAAGAAAAACTGGTATCGCCTTAGATTTTATATTTTTGTGCAGAGGTTGCACATAGAATAAAAGGAGCTAGGTAAACATGTATTATCGATTACTAAGCAATTCAGAGCTTTATGAATCCGGATCGTAAAAAAACTGGAAATTAAAATTGTTATCATGATTTGGACGCGTTTGTTATTATTAGTATAAATTGTCAGTAAAATTGAAAAGGATAACCAGTTCTAAAAAAACACACTGAAACGTAGACAAATGATTTTATTTTTCCACGTTCCTTGAATACAGATCTACGCCACAAAATTGATAACCGACAATGTTCAACTTCCACCAGCTCGCCTGCGCAACGTCTGTGTTTTGTTAACTTAATGTATATTAACAATAGTACTCAGATACTTACTCGGTCTCGAGTTTTCTAGTATGAAAAATGTAGTTAAGCAGAGCTGAAGGTTGTTCAAATGTGTTGTTTACAAAAGCAACTTATTTATTTTTCATATATATTTTATTTCTAAGCTTCAGTACGCTCTTTTTCGAGAAAATTATGTGGGAAGGAAGAACGTCTCTCTTGCACCAGGATAGAAACTTCGCAGGAATACGCCTTCTTCATCACACGCGCGCAATAGCTTAAAGAACACTAACGAGTCTTCAGCTGCACTTGACACCTGTGATGTTACTTGCGATAGTTAGGCAATTTTTCACACATTGCAGGCTCCAATATACTTAACGTTTTAGAACACTGTTTCCAGGTAGATCAAGCACAACAAAAGTGGCTGTAGCATAGCCCTGACGACTCACGAACACTTCCCACACCCAATCGCGCTGAACACGTATTGTTTATTAACCTCACTAAACTGCTCTAAGTTCTCTAAAACTGGGATCCTAAAATCAAACTTTCAGATTAACAAAGGGAACATACAACGTTAAGTGTATTGTTGATCTACTGTACAACAGACTCGATGCATCCACGAGTGGCGTCGATTACGTCAAGAAAGGGTACGATGCAATAGACAGCATTATCCCGACGTATATCGAACTTTCGTAACGAGAGAGCCTCAGCTAGAAAGTCGTTTTCAAGGCGCGTTGATCGGTTTCAAACTGAAGAAAGGCCATCAAACAAGGTATCCGTATCGGCGTCATATAGGGTGCTAAAGCACCTACGTAGGCGGCTCCAGAGGAACACACACCCGCACGTCGACAAACAACCATAAAAAAGGTCGCCCTTTAACGTCAGCAAATACGTTTCAATCTTCGGTGCTGAGTGTCGTTTTTCCGTAAACAATTCCCCGCAAACAATGACGACAACAAGAGGAACAACAAACAATCGCAATCGAAAAAACGACGACGATCTCACGTAGCAAGGCTAGTCGAAAAATAAGCGCCGAGGGCCTAATAGTATCCAAACTTTAAAAAACAAGACTTACAGTTAACATTTCGATAAAAAGACAGGCCTCTAAACAAAACAAAACCGAAAGACAATATTTGGAACATCAGCAAACCTGCTGCCCGCCTGCGTCAGGACTTATTTTTGCCTCAAAAAGGTGTTTTGGCTTTGAGAATACGGCGTCTTTTTCGCTCTGTACCCCCCCCCCCCCCCCGCCCCTAAAAATAAACAAAAAAACACAACGTGAATTAACCCACTTACACACACACACACACAAACACGCACACCCACACATATTATATACAAGGTGTTTCACGAAAAGTGGACAAACTCGATATTGCAAAAACTACGCGTCGCAACAAAAAAAGGCCTTGTGTCGTTTTGGTCCTGGGCAAGGGGCCAATTCAGGAAAGTTTTTAAAGTCCGGGATGATTGTATTGTTAATTCTTTTTGCATAATTAATTTTGTAATATTGTGTTTAAGGGCTTGGTTTTAATTAGAAAATTGCTCAGCATCATCAAAAACACTAAATCAACAATTGCAGAACGCTAGAAGGCACGCGCAGAATTTTACGGCTTTCTGGAAAACGACACAAATTCGACGGGGTTTTAAGTTTCGGTTGCAATCGGAGCGCTTCTCAGAGCGCTTTTCTTCTGGCAACCAATCTCTGCTGCGCTGTCCTCGCGCAACGCAGCAGAAGCTGGTTGCACTATTTCCCCACGGGGCGCGGTGCCGTCGGGGCCGAGATGCGCTCTGATTACAAACCCAAACTTAAAAAGCCACCGAATTTGTCGGTTTTTCAGAGACCTGTAAAATGCTTCCCGTGCCTTCTATCGTTCTGCAATTCGTTGATTTAGTGTTTTTTTCAATGATGCTGAGCAATTTTCTAATTGAAACAATACCCTGAAACACAATATTAAAAAGATAATTACTCAAAAATAATTAACAATCTAATAATCCCGGATTTTAATAATTTTCCTAAGTAGACCCCTGGCCCAGGACCAAAACGACACAAGCTTTTTTTTTTTTGTTGCGATGCGTAGTTTTCGAAATATCGTATTTGTCCACCTTTCGTGAAACACCTTGTATACCGGCCGGTTGTTCCATTTCGGTCTGAACCGATTTATTACAAAAAAAAAAAATCCGTAAAAGATGCACTAATACAGTTGGGCAGGTGAGTTATACGGCCAGGGGTACGTCATATAGGCAGGCTTGTACGTAACGAGTTACAAGTAACTGATTACTTGTAATCAGTTGCATTTATTGTAACTTTTTAACGCTTTAATCACTTTTTCTGCTGTAATGTTTGCTGTGATTCAATTACTATTTTCCTGTAATCAATTACAGGTAATCAAATATACGTTTCCGGAAGAGTTGAAATCATTTAGTTGAGTTTTTTATGAAAAAACGTCGCTGGCTTCATGTGCGTCACACGTCTATGTTGCACAAACGTTGGACACGTTTTTCGACCCCTAAACTACCAAAAAAGACGCCAAGATACCAGAAGGATTAGAATGTCAACTTGCTCAGCAACGTTTCGACTGTCAAGTTGTCGAGAGTGCCTGGTTTCCTGTGTACAGGCTGAGGTTGTTACGATCCGGGTTTGCCGCCGCGTAGACGATTGTGTTCTGCACTGACCTCATCGAGCCACGACAAAGACCCCCCCCCCCCCTTTTCCCTCCTTGTCCGTACGACAAACTGGTACGCAAAGTGTTTGTGCGCTCCAAAACCACTTTTCCCTCAAGCGCATCCGTGGAGAGGGGCTTCAGCGTCGCCGCAGATATATTCACCAGGAATTGTGGGAAGATGACCGACGAGAACTTCGAATGACAACTGCTGTTGAAGCTTAACAAGGTGTGAATGACAAAAAGAAACAAAATGTAACCAGTTTGAACATATGTATGCGTGTTTGATTTTGTAATAAAAATATATTGAAAGTAATCAATCACTTTTTGGTAATTTTTCAATTACTTTGTTGATGCAGTAATCGGTTACTGTATTCAGTTAGATTTTTCAATAAGTAATTGTAACTGCAATCGGTTACCTTTTCCGTAACGCGTACAACATTGCATAGAGGTGGCTAATCATTGCGATAAGTCGGATAATTAACTAAAATTCCTTATTTAACTTTTTAATTAGTAAAAATAATCATATGGTTACAATTAGGAACATGCTGAGCTAAATCTAAACCGCCATATCAGTCAATTTCAGAACGACTTGAATGGGAAACTCGGGGGCGCAGAAAAATTACCACTCGTGAAGCAAGCGCAAAGCTAGCAGTGGCAAAACGCGGATGATAAGATCATCATCGCGTTCCGCCACTGCTAGCTTTGCGCCTGCTGTACGAGTGGTAACTTTGGTGTGCCCCCAAGTTTCCCACTAGCTTCAAGTCGTTCTAAAGTTGACTTATATAGTGCATGGTTTTCGATTATGCTCAGCATGTTCCTTATTGTAACCATATAATTATTTGTACTAATTAAAAAGTTAATTACGGAAGCATTTATTTATTTATTCGAGTTATCGCAAAGATTAGCCACCTATAGGATGTCCCCTTGGCCGTATACCTAACCTGCCCAAACTGTATTAGTGCATCTTTTACGAACTTTTTATAATTAATCTGTTCGAATTAAAATGAAATACCCGGTATACCATAAAATACGAACGGGGGAAGCGCCCACCACATTTTCACAGAAAACTGGGTTAATTTAGACACGGGCTCTTTTCCGGTCAGATCGGGTGGTTAACGTATAATTTTCTTTTCTAAATATGGGAAATGTTAGGCCATAAACAAAAATCTGCTACATCTTACGCCAAAGTTATATTTTTGCTAAGAACTGTGCCACACCTGTGCCGAGACGGGCTAAACCATAGCAAAAATACAAAAAAAAAATATTTTGTTGTTGGCCAACCTTAATATTTTTAGAAGTAGGAGGAAAGGAAAATGGTACACATATCTACTTTACAGCGTCTATACTCACCACGTGGTTAGTTTCATCTTAGGTCGGAGTACAGTCGAAGACTCGAACACAACCAGAGACGGTACTAAAACGCAATTTACGGGACAGTCGCGGCGCTTGATTGATATAGTCGATGAAATAATACGTACAGAAAGATGAACGAATGCTATGATGTCGCGCTTTGACGCTGTTTGATCTGCCCCACTGGCTGGCAGCGTCGAATGCGCTTTAAATAAGGGTGACACGATTAAGTATAGAGATTGCTCGTCAACCGCGCTGGCCGATTGATGCACTGGCGGCCTGATTACAGACATTGTCTAAATTTACAGACGATCCCGGCGATCTTAGGAGCAAAAAGTCACGAGTAAACATCGCAAAACAGTAGGATGACGGCTAATGTGATAAGACAGAACCAGGGTCTTGTACTGGTGGTGAGATCATTTCGTTTATCAACTCTGCTGCACGCCTCTGTGCCGACTCTCATCGCCTTCGAGCAGCGGCTGACATAGGTGAGCGCCTGATTAGCCGCGATAGCCTCGGCAATCATTCTCAGTATACGATTACAACTCTATCTTCTTTGGTTTTCATTTTAGGTTGATCTCTAGTAATGAAAAGCTGCACCGAGAAAGGTGAAAAAAAAGGCGGGTCTATATTTGCATAAATGGTCAAGGTAGTTCCATGCAGCTGTCGATCAAAAGAGCAATGAACGTTGATTTCACTTTGATTCCAAAGCCGCTGAAGAGCAGTCACTTTTAAAGCACGAATATAAGTTTTTATAATATTGTTAAGAAGAAAAAGAAGGGACTTCTTTGTGAGGAGACAAGAGAAGAAGAGGAAGCAGAGGCAACAAGCTTTGGATGATTGTAACCGCCATTTTCAGTCTTCACCTAATGTAAATTAAATCATTGTATATATTCATCGTAACACTTTGGTGGAGGTGCGATCCCTCCCCCTACCTCTCCGTCCTCACCAACCTGGAACTCCGGAGCCGACAGCTTCCCGTCTCATCTATCATAATGGCCTCCGGCAGCACGGCATCAGGCAGCACTCCACCAGAGGGTACACCCTCGCAACCAACCTCCCCTCTTATCATCGCCCACACCCCTCGTGACCCTGGCAACTTCACCGGATCTGGGGATCAGGATGTAGAACAATGGATCCACCTATACGAAAGAATCAGCGTCCATAACAGGTGGGACCCAACTATCATGCTTGCGAACGTCATTTTTTATCTACAGGACACAGCCCGAACCTGGTTCCTCACCCACGAGGAAACTATTACGTCTTGGGACATGTGTAAGGAACAGCTGCAACATCTCTTTGGCGATCCTACGGGTCGAAGGCTGTCCGCGAAGCGCAAGCTTGCTTCACGTGTCCAAACGCCCACAGAATCCTACATTACGTACATTCAAGATATTCTTTCCCTTTGTCAGAAGGCAGATCCAGACATGACTAACGCTGACAAAGTCACTCACATTCTTAAGGGTATCGCCGACGATGCATTCCAGTTGATTGTATTAAAGATTGTACCACAGTGGATGCTGTTATACGAGAGTGCAGGCGCTTTGAAGAGGCAAAAAAACGCCGAATCACAGCCAACTTCACACGCCTGCCCAACACGACACCAACGTCCACCTGTGAGGATCCGCCTATATCTGAGAAACAAATCATCCGGATAGTACGCCGTGAATTGGAAGCGATGCTGCCAACAGAGACCTTTGCGCTCCCTGCTGATTCAGGTAGTGCAGCAGTTTCAGTATCTGCTGTTCAAGCGCTGGTTCAACGAGAAATCCAACGGCTCGTCCCTCCGGAACGACCAGACAGCCGACGTCTGCCTCCTCGTCCTGTCCCCCACTTACCATCCCCCAATCCTATCAATACACAACGGGATCCTAACGCATGGAGGACGTCAGATGACCGACCCGTCTGTTTTCACTGCCATGGAATCGGGCATATTGCTCGGTATTGTCGCCGCCGATTCAACGATGGACCACGCATTTTCTCATCGACTGCCTACCGTCGGTCCTTTCAACGTCACTCCAGCCCATCAGCCGACCTCTACCGTCATGAAGATCAAGAGCCCAGGTTGCCCACACGATACAGCCGTTCCCCCTCCCCCTATCCCCGCCGCTCACCCTCGCCCATGCCCCGTCGCTCAACGTCCCCCACCCATGACCACCGCATTTCGGGAAACTAAACCGTGCAGCCTCGCGAAGTGGGGCTGCATCAACATTCGTGCCCATTAATCCTCTTCAGGATGCTATAAGCAACACACAAAACGAACTTTTAATTTCAATCGACCACGTTCCTACTATTCACGCTTGTAGATACCGGTGCCGCCATTTCCATTATGAGAGAAGATCTTAGACGCCAGCTTCACAAGGTTTTGACGCCCCCGGATTCCAAGCTCCTCCGGGGTGCAGACGGCCGTGCTATCTCACCTCTTGGAATGTGCAGCGCTCGAATTACCATAAACAATGAAACCACCCGCGTTCTCTTCACCGTGATTTCCAATTGCCCCCATGCTTTGATTCTAGGATGGGATTTTTTGTCAACGCACGCCGCCCTCATTGATTGCGCCACAGGAACCATTGCCCTCGACATTCCTACCTCAGCCCACGCGTCTGAATCAAACGTTTCAAGATTATGCACCACTGCAAGTCATCGGATTCCGCCGCTTGCCGCCTATCACCGTCGAAGTTCACTCAAATCACTTTGTTGCCAATGGAGACTACGTTCTAACGCCTAACAAGGACATATTTCTCGCGAAACAGCTTGCCCTCCCGCACTGCATTGTTCCGATTTCCAATGGCCGCACTCGCGTATGGATAGCTAACTTTAGTTCCAGTACACAAGTATTGCCAAAAGGCGCTTCCTTAGCAACAAGCTCATCGCTAGACACGGCCACCGTCTCCACTATTGCAGCGGACCACCCACCGCCTTCTAATTCAACCCGCTCAGCACCCCTGGACCCTTTCAACATACTAACCATGGTAGACTCCAGGTTGGACCCTTCCGAACAACAGCGCCTTCAAGGTCTTCTAGGGGAGTTCCATGACATCTTTGATTTTGACAACCGCCCCCTTGGACATACGACCCTTGCTACACACCGCATCAACACCGGCCACGCAACTCCCGTCCACCACAGACCTTACCGAGTGTCAGCCAGCGAACGCCGAGTCATTCAACAAGAAGTTGACACCATGCTTTCGAAGGACATCGTTCGACCTTCCTCTAGCCCCTGGTCATCGCCCGTTGTATTGATCAAGAAAAAAGATGGATCATGGAGGTTCTGCGTCGACTACCGTCGCTTGAACAAAATCACAAAAAAGGATGCTTATCCACTCCCACGTATTGATGACACGCTGGATTGTTTGCACGGTGCTGAGTACTTTTCCACTATCGACCTCCGCTCGGGCTATTGGCAAATTACAGTTGACGATTCAGATCGAGAAAAAACAGCATTTATTACACCCGACGGCCTCTACGAATTTAAAGTTATGCCGTTCGGCCTTTGCAATGCCCCCGCCACATTCGAAAGGATGATGGATCGCCTGCTTAAAGGTTTAAAATGGACAACCTGCCTATGTTATCTCGACGATGTAATTATTTTTTCAAGCACATTTTCCTCTCACCTCACGCGCCTGGCCCAAGTACTCGAACTTTTCCGTAACGCCGGCCTTCAATTAAACTCGTCCAAGTGCCACTTCGGCAGTCGTCAAATAAAAATTTTGGGCCATTTGGTGGATAAAACCGGCGTTCAACCAGACCCTGACAAAGTAAAAGCTGTTCAGGACTTTCCAAGACCGCGCTGCACTAAGGATGTCCGCAGCTTTCTGGGATTGTCTTCATACTTCCGCCGTTTTATACACAATTTCGCACATACAGCCCGCCCACTTAACAACCTTCTAAAAAAAGGCACGCCTTTCTTATGGCAATCGGACGAAGAACGAGCGTTTACATGCTTAAAGACTGCTTTAACAACCAGCCCCATTCTAGGTCATTTTGATGACTCCGCACCCACTGAGTTACGCACAGATGCCAGTGGCCATGGGATTGGTGCTATTTTGGCTCAAATTCAATCCAGACACAACCGAGTAATTGCTTACGCTAGCCGCACGCTTTCTTCAGCCGAAAACAAATTACACGATCACCGAGCGGGAATGTCTAGCGGTTGTGTGGGCAATAACAAAATTTCGGCCATACTTGTTTGGCCGCCAGTTTTCCGTAATCACTGACCATCACGCCCTGTGCTGGCTATCGTCTATAAAAGATCCTGTCGGCCGCCTTGGACGATGGGCTCTTCGACTCCAAGAGTATGATTTCACTATAACCTATAAATCAGGGAAGCTCCATCAAGACGCCGACTGCCTATCCCGTTACCCCGTGGACTCTACTCCCCCCATCAATGAAGACACCGATATTCCCGTTCTTCCTATCTCGAACCTTCTGGACATTGCCCAGGAACAGAACCTTGATCCACTGCTGCACTCTATCATTTCAGATCTGAGAAGTAACACCAATACACCTTCTTCAAGTCTCTACTCTCTCCAAAATGGTGTTCTCTATCGACAAAATTTTCGACCTGACGGTTGTTCTTGGCTTCTGGTTATACCCAAGCACTTACAAACGTCTATTCTCGCCGAGCTGCATGACGCACCTTCATCCGGTCACTTGGGTGTGGTCAGAACCTACGCCCGAGCGAAACAACGATTTTACTGGACAAATATGTACAGAACAGTGAAGCGATACGTCACATCGTGTGACTCCTGCCAGCGCCGAAAGACACCCTCCTCCCGTCCTCCAGGATTTCTACAACCTCTGAATCCTCCTGAACAGCCATTTCACCGCGTAGGAGTTGACCTTCTTGGGCCCTTCCCTACTTCCTCAATTGGTAATCGCTGGATAGCCGTCGCGATCGATCACACCACACGCTACGCAATCACAAGGCCCCTCCTGACCGGAACGGCAGTTGACGTCGCCCAATTCCTGCTCGAAGACATCATCCTCAAGCACGGAGCACCTCGAGAACTTTTGTCCGACCGTGGACGGCCCTTCATATCTCGCGTCGTCAGTGAAATCTTGAACCTCTGCTCCATTCTTCACAAAAAAACGACAGCCTACCATCCACAGACGAACGGCCTCGTAGAACGCCTTAATCGGACCCTTGCCGACATGCTCGCCATGTACGTGACCCACCAGCACAAAAATTGGGACGTTGCACTCCCTTACGTAACTTTCGCATATAATTCCTCTCCTCATAACACAACCGGCTACTCTCCCTTCTATCTCCTTTTCGGTCATGAACCCCTCCTCATGTTGGACACACTGCTTCCGCTACACCCCGAAGTCTCACTTTCCGACTATGCGTCGGACGCCATATGCCGTGCTGAAGAGGCACGACAACTTGCACGCCTGCGAACTCTCGATTCTCAGGAACGGCAATGTGCCCGTTATGACAGCACCCACACTTTCGTCGCCTATTCACCAGGTGACCTGGTTCTGATCTGGACCCCACAGCGACAAGTCGGCCTTGCTCAGAAGCTACTACCTCGATATCGCGGTCCTTATAGAATCCTCAACCGAACAAGTGACGTCAATTATACAGTGGAACCCGTTCGACCCTCATCAAAATAACCGCCATCGTCAAGTACAAACAGTTCACGTCCTCCGACTCAAACCATACATCCCCCAATCAAACGGCGGGACGCCGTTTCCACCCGAGGGGGAGTGATGTTAAGAAGAAAAAGAAGGGACTTCTTTGTGAGGAGACAAGAGAAGAAGAGAAGGCAGAGGCAACAAGCTTTGGATGATTGTAACCGCCATTTTCAGTCTTCACCTAATGTAAATTAAATCATTGTATATATTCATCGCAACAATATCATGAAGCTTTAGATCTAGGTAACTTAAATAAATCTCTGACAAAACTGGAGCAACTGCCGAACCTATGCATATTCCACGTTTCTGAATGAAATCCCGATTATTGTGTTGAACCACAGTTGCTTTTAAATATAGTTCAAGAATCCTAAGGAAGTCGGCTACCTCAATCCCAGAATGTGACTGGAATCTAACAAGATTGTTCTCAAGAAACCGACTTACGCGTTCAAGTAACGTCTTGGGTTCTAGCGAATAATATAAGTCTTTGATATCCATCGAGAAAAGAGTGCAGTGCTTACTATGAAAAAGGCTCCAATTCTGTCACCAAGTCATCTGAGCAACGTAGGGTCAATGGACTTCCGACATCTAAACCACTCAAGGCCTTCTGAAGAAAGGGCGACACTAGTTTTTGCCAAGTGCCGTTCTGATTTACCACAACCCGAAGAATCCACCTTATGTTCCTTCAAGAAAAACTTGATTCCAAAAGTGTCTTTTGAGGTTACATTCATTTTGGAAACCAAGACAGGAAATTCACTGTCCTTCATTATTTTAACAATTTCCCGCTTAATCTGTTTTAGGTTTCCATTGAACTGCTTAAACAACCCCTCTATGGCCAAGTCTGATTTTTTCCGGAACTCATTCATTGGTAATATAGCAAATTTTCCGGATTTTTCAGTTTCGAGAAGCATGACGTCCTTTTCTTCCACCTCATTTTTCACGGAAGTAACTTTTTGAAAATCCCTACGGTCAGTCCGGTAAGATGAATCTACTAGGGAAGACATTATTTTTATCGAGGTTGATTCCAATGCGGTTTTTTCGGTAGGATTTGGCAAAACATTTGACAAACTGTGGATGGCTGAAACGATATCGATTCTAGACGGTTTCACATTTTCGCAGAATTTGGGACCGTTGGCGAGGCACTCTTGAGTTTGCTTCGTCAAGTGAAGGCCGAAGGAATTGACGGCTAACTCGGACACTTTTGAAACTACTGAGGAGAGAAACGGTTTTGAAGCATACATAGGACGAATGTTCCCACGTAAACTACGGAACGTAACATTGAAGTCCTTCTTTTTTAACAATTGCCATTGTGTGTAGAGAGGTGAACAGTCAAACTTCTCACCGATGAGTGCTGTCCAGGTTAGGTTAGAATGTTCTAGGTTAGAATGTTCTACGCGCCGAATCTTCTAGGCCGATTGTTCCAGAAGTCCACGTGTGTACAAAAGGGCGTGGCGAGCCGGAGTCAGTTTTCGCCTCAGCGTTCGATCCTGCTGCTTCGCCGCCTTCGACGCCCGCGACGCTCTGTTGTTATCTTTCTTTTTCCTTTTATTTTTAGGCACAAGTTCGCCCGATTAAACGTTCAGTTTACTCAGTCATTCGCCGCCTCATCACTTGTCATTCGTGACAATAGCACGAGCGAGCGACCTCCGTTGTGAAACCTTTTTAACTCCCTTGCGATACACGCTGCACTCAAGCCGACACCGCCCACATTGTGCGACCCAAGCCGTACCTAGTTTCACCTAACGCCGTTTTTGTCTAGAGGGGGATACTTTAACGAAGAAGAATACGGCAACTAAAATACCACGATGGCCGAGAAAAATGACGATGTAGGGATGCACGTTTCGAAGGATTAACCACCATATCAGTATTTCGTATGTCTTTCACTGTACAGAATATCATTTTCATTATTACTGTAACAATAAGTTGGGGGACGTGTACCAAGTATAAAGGGCGCGTTCTTTCTAAATCCATGTTAAAATGAAGTGACATTTTAATCCTTCAAAAGGATATCTCGAACATCTTTCTGTTTATCTTGGTTGAATTTTTTATATTTATTCTGTACGTTTAAAACCTCACTTCATGCAACGCTATAATGCAAATTTCAAAGAGCTTGGAAAATTAAAACACAATAAAGCCCAAGTTGTGTCAGGAACTTGCGTACTATTTTTACGTCTCTTGGCCGCAATCACAAACTGACAGAAGTACAAAAATGTCGACAAATATTTAAAACATTTAATATATAAAACAGTAATTACGCCGCTTGATAGGATATCCAGTAAATAAATATTTGTCTTGATTCTGGAAGAAATTAACTTCTTTGTTTTCATAATGTAATTCAAATTCCAATGCCACAAATGTCAGCGCAAGTTTTAGTGTATTCATTTCTAAACGGCCTCTTTCAATATAGCTCGAAAAATATGTCCGAACAGCAGAAACGTGCATTAATTGTAGTTGAAAATATGTCATTTTTGTAGATATTATACACCTGAAATCCAAGCACTGCTGGAAAAAAAGGGGCTGACTGCTGAGTCATGAAGTCAAATATTTTGCTCTGTGTGATCTACATCTATCAGGTTACCGGTACGTAGCGTTATACCTATTAATTAAATCAAGTTGTGCTGGTCAGACAGCAACTTTGATTACATACCAAAACTTAAATAATTTGCTTGCAAAAGGACTGATACACAGGCTGCCGGGCCAAAAAGTCGAAGTGTGACTTTTGAAGGGAAGTCACTTCAAAAGAACTTCCTTGATTGCGTTTGCGTTAGTGTATTTTTGTGTGCGTGTGTGTGTGTGTGTACGCGGGGAGGGTGGGGGGAAGAGGGGTTAGCGCACACCAGCTCTCGCTAAATTTAGCGGGAAACTTTCCTCGTTAACTTTAGCGGGTTAAGTTTCCCCGCTAAATTTAGCGGGGAAATGGACGTCGCTTGACCTCAACACCAGTTTCCCCGCTAAATTTACTGGGGAAAATGACGTCACGACTTCGTGTCATGTCACCCTGAACAAATTCAGCGGCAGGAAGAGAGGAGGAGGAAAGGAGGAGGAGAAAGAAGGGAGGAGGAGGAGGGGAGAAGGAGGAGACAAGGAGGAGGGTACAGAGGAGGACAAGGGGCATACCCTCCCCTCCGTACCCTCCCCTCCTCCTCCTCAAGAGCTGCACCATAGCCTCCCCTATACTCACAAAGCCTGACAGTTCGACGACGGAGCCACAGAGTGCCCGATCGCAGATTTGGAGTGCGAGGATCTGGTAGCACAGAGCATCAAAGAGCCATTTCTCGGGGAACCTGAACGTCAGTGCACAGCTTTTGCAGCGGCGAGGACCCGAAACACGCTTGTTCGCTCCGGAGAAGTGTGTTTCGGCGTCTCGCCACAGCGGGGCGCCAGTCACGTGGCTCTCTCATCCGTTGTCTGCCGCTCCACCTTTTCCATTTCGGCGGCCGCTTCGCGTGGCGATCTGCCAGGCTTTTTCAGTATATAGGAGGCCATGGCTGCACTCTAGTTTCGAATTACATAGATTAGTAAACGTGTTTCATTTTTATTCAACAATCTGACATCAGGCCACTGCGGTGTCGCTTCGGTCGGTACTGCTCATGCGCAGACGTGCCTCTCATGTGAATCTGGTTTCTGCACACACAACTGCCTTGACCTGGTGTGGGCAAACGCGGGCTTGTTAGTATGGTGCCTGAAAAGCGTCTCCGACTGGTGTGTTTACCGGGTCCAAAAGTCTTATCCTCGATTTCCACCTGGTGACGTCATAGATGGGTCATGCTGTCGCCGGTCGCGATTCCAGCGGTGTCCCAGCAGCGGTGATGGATGGGGCAGACTCCTGTTCTGCTTCAGGTCGCTCTAATTTACAGTAGCTACGGCAGCCAGAAGTTGGGACGCCGCTACGACAGCGGCACTTGCGTTCGCGTGTGCTTTTCGCCAGCATTTCTACGACCAACCGCCAGGATAGCGACATCCGGCAGGAGGATACTCCGTCATTTGTTGCCACGTTGGGACCACTTTTCATGTATGGGCGGGATAGGACGCTAAGCTCACCACTCGGAGACCCGCCAGGCACCACATTGTTAGTAAACAGCGTTTTTGCGTATAGTGCTAACTGCCTATAAGCATTGGTGACCGTTTTGCAAAGCCGCACCGGCATCATCTCTAGGTGTATCTTCCCTTCGGAGCCTCAGCATGGAAGATTTCATCGACAGGGTTCTCTTCCGGACTCAGCAGAACCTATACAGACGCCTCCCGAAAGGCTGGAGTATATTTCTAGGCACAAGCCTAGAGGCTGACAATGGCACCCTCATTCCTCTCGGAACCGACAACTTCGCTACTGGTGTTGGAGTGCACTATAAGCTTAAAAGAAATGGGGAGTGCTACACGAAATTGGAGATCTCCCAAAACACCCTTCAGTGTCCACTAATGCTTGACCAGTTTCGGGTAACGCTTCCTCGGTTCCACGGGGACGGTGGCGAACAGTACATACTCCGTGTGGCTGTGGAAGTAAAAGTCGTGCTTTGGAATCCCACAGGTTTGTATTTGGTATGCTTTATTTTTTTTTTTCTGTTTTATGAAGTGTGCACTATCCTCGAGGAGTCAGATACATTGGTATTTCTAACACATTATCTATATTGCGACAGGAAGAAGCGGTTTTGTATGTAGTGAATATGGCTACCATCAGGCAGAGCAGTAATTATGGTTATACGGGCTTCTGATATCGGTGCTTAATTACACTCCCTATTTTTTTCTCTAGAACCCGCACCTTATACATTTAAGTATGCCTGTCCGTTTTTTTTTTTTTTTTGTTTTTGTTTTTGTTTAGCCGAATGTGTTTATAACAGCTACGTGCCATTTACTTGCACCTACTGCGCCGGTGCAGAAAAGTGTAGGGCGGTGTATTTCCGGTCTTATCTCAATACAATATCGGAAGCACACTGCCCTACACGTTTCTAGACCGGTGCTGGGTGTGCAATTAAATTGAAAGCAGGTGATATTTATAATCCCCGGAAAAAGTGTGGCGGGACGCCACGAAAACCACTACGAAATTTGTAAAACGTGCTTCGGTCGACAATCTGTACAAAAACTCACAAATAAAAAGAAATAGTAAATAATTGAGAAAAGATAACAAAATTCTGCAAGCACTTGGGGACTGAGTTTGAATGTTAACAAATGGCACTTTGTCTGTGTAACCAAAAGGCGAAATATTATCACCAACACGTAGCAGATTAACGATATTCCCATAAACATGTCACTTCAGGTAAAATATTTGGGTGTTTACTTTTTCCATTATCTGTCCTGGCGCATCCACATTGAGTATATGAACGCTAAAGCTAATCGGATGTTAGGCTTTATCAGGCGTAATTTCAAAAATTATCCTCAAGAAGTAAAAAATACCTTGTATCTCACAAATAACGGTTAAGAGATGAGCTTGTTGGTTCATACTTGTAAATATATCAGCTGTGTGTCCTATCCTGTCTTCTTTTTCTTCGTGTTCTAGTTTAATTCTAAAGTTCAAGCTGATATATTTACAAATCTCACAAATATTCGGCCCATTCTAGAGTATGCTTCAGATGTTTCGAATCCCCACCAGCGGTCCTTGATTAAGAATATGGGACTAATACAAAACGGAGCCACAAGATTTGTCCTCAACGCCTACTCGCATGGTGAAAGCGTAACTGCCATGAAACGCGAGCTCAATTGGCAGCCTCTACAGAATCGTCGTCAATGCTCCCGCCTAAAACGCCTTCACAGCATACACTGTAATCAGTGTGGAGAAACGACGGA
>JABSTQ010005713.1:0-37388 GCA_013358835.2 Ixodes persulcatus
AAAAATTTTTAATCACAACTGAAAAAAATATTTTTTTAATATTTCGTAAAATAAAATGGTCAAACCTAGTCCCTTTGACCAATATTGCCGAACCTTGAGTGAATATAACTTTTGTTTTGTTCAACGTTTTGGCACAAACAGCACATCAACGAAAGCTTAAGACATTACCTATTTTGGAAAAATATAATCTGTATTGTAAATCAGGTGTAACACAGTGAAACAAACCTCTGAAGAAAAAGGAATCGCTAAAAGTACAATATTCAAAGTCAATTTTCTAAAAAAAAATATTTTTAATATTTTTTTAATTTTTTGTACGGAAACCTCTTAACATAGTCTTGAAACGCTGACAAAAATTAGAGTGGGTATTTTGTTTTTGATGTAACGCCTTGCGTTTAAAAACATAATATTTTCCACCCTGCTATGCATGACAATCTGGAACGTTACTGATTGTTTTACACGGCTATATATTATTTGTTGACATCTGACCTATTGTATTTACGTATTTGTAGCAGCAATGACACGTAAACAGTGTGTTGTGTCTATGTGTGTCACGCAGAGCATAACTTAGTATAACTAAACACAACATACGCGTCCCGCGTGTTTCGGCAACCTTACTCTGCACGTCTCCACATATCTAGACAAAAAAAAAGCCTTTCCAAGCTATCTTCATATTTTACCTCGTTATCAGCATTACTATTTAAGTAGTAGTAATCTAATGGGATTGTTTTTAAGTAGTGAGGTTTCATGTTGATTATAAGAATTCAAGTGATGATTATGTTTCCGGTTACATGACACCAAAAGAGGCAGCATTATCAGGAAGAGAAACGGCTTTAAAGCCTGCCCACACATGCACCCTATCCTCAACGGATTCGCTTGCGTCTATACTCCGTTCAACCCTAAGCCGACAGTGCGGCGGAAGCTATGTGTTCGCCGGACCAATTAATGACATGCCTCTTATCGCTTGACCTCGCGCTACGCGCTTGAGTACGCGGAGGAGGGGATCATCAGGCGGTGCAAGGCCGACAGTTGACTGCCCCAACGAGCATGCAGCTTCCACCGCACTGTCAGCTTACGGGTGAACGAAATATAGTCAACGTATTCGTAGCGTCTATCGGGGTTCACAACGCCTCAATCTGGCTACGCTTCGAGGTCGACGCCTTTGAGCGCGCCTCGGCGACCTTCCCCTCTCAATGTCTCCGAGAAGAGCGGCCGCTAGACCTTTACAGTTGCTTAAAATACGATGCATATGAGTAGGCCTTTACATTTACTTTGTTTTGCGTAACGGTGTTATCCCGCTGTCCCTTTCGCAAGGTCATTTGCTGGCCGATGCCTGCGCCACCGACAGCCCCCCGCGGACACTGCACAAGCAAAGTTCCTTTCTCATGTCGCAACAGCTGCGAGCCGCTGAGAGGTGGCTGACAGCTAAAGCAAACACACGGGGAGAGATAGTGGCGGTGCTGTAGATTTACCAAATATTGGCCGGTCCGTCGAGCCGGTGAAGTTAAAACACTTATAATCCTCTAATGGCGGGCCTACCCCCGCTGGGGTTGCGGCGGCTTCTCATTTTGCCTCCTTATCCCTTTTCTCCCTCTTATCTCCCAACCGGCGGTGACCTTGTGGCCATTCTGGATAGAATAACATTACTCGATTTTCTCTCTCCTCAAAGCATTATATCTCTCCATATGCTGAGCTGGTGATGCTGGCGGTGGCCTCCTGACAGCTCAGAGACAAAAACATACCGCCTTTTTCCTTTTCTCAAAGCTCAGTCACGCAGTCAGCTGAGCTGGTCATTTCTGGCACCAAAGAAGGGACGATGGCAGGCACCTTCAGCAAATGTAAACTGTTTTGCCCTGATTATGCCAGAAGACACAAAAGTAAAATTTAATATCAGCGCAATTTCTGCAAAGTGTCTGATCTGGACTCCGAATTGCTAAAGCAGCTACTTCCAGCTGAACAAGCGGCATCTGTCAACGGGGACGACAGCATTTGCAAGAACTGCTTTGCAATGTTCAAGCGCGACCTGCAAGACTTCATCTAGGAGCAGAGGAGACTTTCACTGAGCGACCCCGCAGTTGAAGAGGAGCAAGCTATGATCGAAGACGTGAAGGAAGTCATCAGCGCAGCAAACGTAAGTGTGACACCGTTGAAACTGCCATCCGCGCTGAAGAAGGATATTCGAGTTGAATACATAGAAAGAAAGCTAACACAAGCAACAAAGGACTTCTCGAAGATCGGCCGCCGTCTTCGAGAGGTTTATCACACAATAGAAAGCCCCGAACTGCAGAATTCTGGTTCGTCCTGCTCTCAGTGGGCATCCAACATACGGTGCGCTTACGTGAACAGCTCGTCCTTACAAGTAAAGTGCCGAATTCTGACTCTGCTACCCTTCGGTTTGACGAAGAAAAACGTTATGTCTCTTATTCCCGAAGTCACAACTTATCTTTTGGACAGATCAAGAAAGCTGAAAGCTGAAAATGGTATGTGGGCGATCGTCGACGCCTATCAAGGCCATCCCTTAAACAAAAATGATGTGGCCCTCGCACTGAGCTACTATACGCTATACGTCCGATGACAAAGACTGTACAAGGGCAAGCCCCAATACAAAAGATGTTGTGACGCTGTACTCAGTCGGACAAAAGACCCTCGTTGCAAAACGTTTTTTAACCATGTCTGTCCGTGAGATGTACAAACAAATGAAGACATCTCATCCAGAAATCAAGCTTGGGTTGACAAAGTTTTACACCCTGCAACCAAAATGGATCATGAAACGTCCCGTGCACGAAGAGTGCGTTTGCATTTATTGTGCGAACTTCGCCCTTTGTTTGGCCGAATTATCAAACGCAGGCGGAAAAGATTTGAGTCTAGAACACGTCAAGAAACTTTGCCTGTGCGAAAACCCAACGGAGGAGTGTATTCTGCTAAACTGTAAATTGTGCCCTTAAAAAGATGGTTTAACTCTAGAGTCGTTATCAATCAATGAAGAAGACGAAGCGGCTGGCAATATGTGAATCCGGTGAATTGATTAAGAAACATTTGGAAGGTACTGAATTTCTTAACGAAATAAGAAAATGGGCAACGAAGTACATTCCCCACTGGATCATCCGACAAGCCCAGAGACTTGCAATATGCTTCGAAAAAAGCCAGATCAAGCCGCGTACTGCCGTGTTGCATTTTGACTTCCCAGAAAACTGGAGTGTTGTTCTTTCTCGAGCCGTACAAGGTTTTCATTGGAAAAATCAAATGGTTTCTATCTTCACCTGCGTTGCCACAACACAGCAGAAGACTTACAGCTTTGGAGTCATCAGTGACGACATCGTACATGATACAGCACACGCATTGTTCGCCCTGAGTGCAATTGAAGAGTGGCTTGAAGAAAATATTCCCGTGTTTCTAGAACTAATCTACGTATCCGACGGAGCAGCAAGCTATTTTAAGAATAGGTTCCAGCTGCACGAGATGGCGAAAACAAATGAAGTGAACAAGTGGATTTTTTCTGCTACAGGACATGGCAAAAATGCATGTGATGGCGTGGGTGTAGTGCTCAAATACCAGGCATGCCTACACAACCTCAGATCATCGGAACTGGAAACAATCGGATGTGCGGAGGACTTTTTTCTGGTTGTCGCCGCACAAGTACTTGGAATCGTACTTCTAAAAAGTGATTCAACTTGCCTCAAAGACTACCTAACTTAAAAACAAAAAGACTGGAACGCTATAAGCCCCATGAAAGGCATTTAGAATTGCCATCTGTGGGTCAAGGTTGAGAACGAAGACGGGTGTGTTAACTTGGTAATTGAAAAATACGCGAAACCGTGAAATTGAAGTGTTGGCCTTGTTACCAGACTAATCCCAATGAACGTTTTTGGGGTTTTGTATTGTTCGTGTTAGTGTCCATACTTCCATTTTGTTGTGGCGGCGCTACTGTCGCATTTGTAGTCTGAAGAAGAAGAGGATCGAATAAAAAGGTTGTTCTTCACCGGTACTGGAGCAGGGCGGTCGACTTCAGCTGCCACGGCAGCATACAACAGATTGGCGACGAGTGATGTACCGACAAGCATGAGCCTAGCGGTGCCGCCTCCTTTCCTTCCCGCTCCTGGGAGACCTGCTATCCCGTGAAAACAGTGGCGGCGGGTGTTCCAAAATTACTTGCTCGCCTCGGGCAGCGACGCCCATGGACCTGCTGGGCGGAAGGCCTTACTTCTACATTGCCTCGATGTTGAAGGACAGAGAGTTTTCTACACACTTCCGGAGACGCATCCTCCGGTACCACTGAAGGAAACAACTGCCGGCACGAAGACACCGACTGCGCCGGACGAGTACGATGTCGCTTTGGCGGCCCTGGAGATGTACTTCGCGGCGACTTCGAACGTGGTCGTTGCACGACACCGCTTCAGGCAGCGAGCGCAGCTACCGGGGTATCTGCCAAAGTACTCGTTGCCGAGCTGCAAGACCTGTCGGCGGACTGCGAGTTCGAACTCTTGGCGGACGAGTTCATCCGAGATCAGCTGGTGGCGAAGACTGCGAGCCAGCAGTTACGAGAGCGTCTACTACTGGAAGGAAGTAGTCTAACCCTGGACCGGGCGTTGTCCATTGGCCGACTGGTCGAAGAAGCGGTCCGGTACTCCAAAGGGCTCGTATCGTCTTCAACGGTGCAGAAGTTGGACGTTAAGTCTCCGAAAGCCGAGCGACCACAGCGTACGCAGGGAGAACCTTCATCCTCCACTTCGGGGAAATGTTACCCCGCGGCGGGTCGTCGGGACATCTTGCGAATTCCGCTACATGCAACGCAAGAGGAAAAAAGTGTGCTGGATGCGGGAACGTCGGACATTTTCGTGGTGTCTGCAAGAGTACCAACAGTCACACTAGCAAAGGGGGTACTGTCAGAGAAGTTGCGTGCTTAAATGGCTCTCATGAGGATGTTCTTAGTATTCTTCACGTGCACGACAAACCGAAGAGCGGTATCTATATTTCAGTTCAAGTCGAAGGAACACCCCTATCATTCTTGGTTGACACAGGGTCAGCAGTTTTTATAATGTCGGAAGATACGTACAAAAGAAACTTCAGTTCTGCTTACCAGCTGCAAGGTACGTCCGCAAGTTTGTTCGATTTTTCGCAGCAGAAAATCGCCGTAGCAGGCTGCTTTGTTGCTGGTGTCGGTTACAAGGAGCGCAAGGCTTCTGTACGCTTCTACGTTGTCCCGAATGGTACGGACATACTCGGCATCGTCGCCATCGCTTGTTTATCCCTTGAGATCAGCGGTAGCGCGTTGAAATGTTTCAACACCACGTGCGTGCCATCAGGACTCCATCGAAATTTGGTAGATGACTTCGCTCACCTTTTTAACGGCATCCTTGGTACCGCGAAGGGGTTCGCTCACAAGGTGAAGACGCGTCAAGGAGTTCAGCCCGTTTCTACCAAGCTGCGAAGACTTCCTCTTTCTGTCAGGGACGAAGTCTCCGAAGAGCTCCAGCGACTTCTACAGGCAGGCGTCATCGAGAGGATTGATGCGTCCGAATGGTTCTCACCGATCGTGGCAGTGAAGAAGAAGAACGGGAAAGTTCGACTATGTGTCGATTTAAGAGAAGTAAACAAGGCTGTCATAATTGATAGCTTTCCGTTGCCTCACACTGAGGAACTGCTACAAGCACTAGTCGGAGCTAAGTACTTCTCACGCCTGGATCTATCGAGCGCGTACCATCAGGTCCTTTTGTGCCCAGAAAGCCGAGACCTGACGGCGTTCATAACCCACGATGGACTTTTCAGGTTCACCAGGGTTTGTTTTGGGTTGGCATCGGCTCCTGCTGCGTTCCAGAAAATGATGACTACAATCCTGAAGGGATGTCAACAAGTACGCTGCCACCTGGATGACATCATTGTTTTTGGAACTACCGAAGAGGAGCACTTCAACAACATGCATGAAGTTCTCCGTCGCATCAGCGAAGCGGGCTTGAAGCTAAACGTCAAGTGCATCTTTAATGTTCGGGAACTGCCATTCTTGGGGCATGTTGTCAGCGCGCGGGGAGTGTCACCCATGCAAAGCCATGTTGACGCGATTTTCATGGCTCAAGCACTTACAGACGTCACCATGCTACGTTCGTTTCTGGGCATGGTCGGCTACTACGCCAAGTTCATCCCTCGGTATGCAGAGCTGGCAGAACCACTACGTGAGCAACTACGCAAGGGTGAACCTTTCCGCTGTACGGCTGCTCGGGAAAACAGTTTTCAGAGACTGAAGTCCTTACTTTCCTGTGAGCCTCTCCAAATGTTCGACCCTAAGCTGCCCGTGGTCGTGACAACTGACGCCTCAGCATACGGCCTTGGAGCTGTTCTACAGCAGAAGAAAAATGGAGACCTTGTGACCGTCTCCTTTGATACTCGAACCCTGACGCCCTAGGAGCGGAAGTACTCCGCTGGAGTGCGTGAGGCGTTGGCCTGTATGTGGGCGTGCAAGCACTGGCGCGTTTTCTTCTGGTGTCGGCATTTTACGCTGCAGACCGGCCACCAGTCACTGTTGACACTATTGGGCTCGCAAGGGACTGGCCAACGACCATTCAGGATTGCAAGGTGGTATGCTCGTTTGCTCGCATACAGCTTCACCATGGTCTTCAAGAAGGGAGAAGACAACTTTGTGGCAGATGCTCTTTTGCGTATGCCTCTTGATGCGCCCGGAGAGACCCAGGAAGACGAGGTTGTCTGTGCCATTTCTTCGTGTCTATCGCAGCAAGAGTTAGTCGAAGAGACTCGGCAGGACAACTGTCAGCAACAAGTGATTGCTTTAACAACCGGCACCTGGCCACCAAGAAAGGAGCTGCATCCTGACCTGGTACCCTTTCACCAAGTAAAAGAAGAGCTTTCCACGAGTGGAGACCTGCTGTTTCGGGGGGATCGGGTTGGTGTTCCTACCGCTCTTACTGCGAAGATTGTGGAACTAGCCCACGAAGCTCACCCTGGAATAACAAGAACTAAACAGCGGGCTCAAGACTCGTATTGGTGGCCTGGAATGGACAGACACATTGAAACTGCAGTTAGGTCCTGCGGTGTTTGTAAAGCAGTTGACAAGTCTGCAAAACTCGTTGTACCCCCTCTACATCCAGTTGCATTTCCGTCTGCTCCCTGGGAAAAAGTGGGAGCAGACATCATTGGGCCCTTTGCCATTGCTTCCAGCGACTGCCGGTACGCTGTAACACTAATAGATTATTTCAGCAAGTGGCCCGAAGTGTGTCTGACGGCACTTGTGAAGTCAAGAAAGATCATCTCGTTTTTACGGGCAGTGTTTAGCCGGGAACCCTACCCTACTGAGCTTGTGAGTGATCATGGCCCTCAGTTCGTTTCTGCTGAGCTTGAAGCATTTTTAACAGAACGGGGAGTGCGACACACCTTCTTTTCGGTGTACCATAACCAAAGTAATGGACAGATTGAACGTTTCAACCGTGTGTTCAAGCACTTCGTGCAAATCAGTGTCCAGGAGCAGCGTCCCCTAAAGGAAGCGGTGGCGGAGTACCTAGGAGTCAACCGTTGTACTCCTCACGCTGCCTCAGGCGAGAAGCCGGCGTTCCTCTTGCATGGACGACATCCAAGGACGAGGCTGGACATCGTGAAGGGGGGGGGGGGGGCGTCCAAGGATTTATTTGATGAACCGACAAAGAGTCTGGAGAGCTGCGACGACGAGTGACTCAGTACCAGCAGAAGTTTAAGAAGTATACGGATGCTCGTCGGGGAGCCAGAGTCAGCGTGCTGAAACCTGGAGACAGAGTACGGGTCAAGCCACCAGGACACATTCCAAAAGGTAGCCTCAGCTATTCTGCGCCCTTCCAGGTGGTGAAATACCTGGGGAAGAATGCTTACCGTCTAGAAGACGGGAAAGTGTGGAACCGGAAGCGGCTCGTCGTCATACCACCAAGCACGAAGCCACCTCCTCAAGCTGACCTGGGCCACATGCCATGGTTTTTTACACCATCAGCGACCCCATCATCAACCGCATCTTCGCCTTCTATGGTCGCGCAACAACAATCACCTCCCGCGACATTGTGGGAGACTGCGTTGCCGGCAAGACGGACTGCCAAACAGACCTCCAGACCACAAATATTGTGGGATTCTGTTTTATATCAGTGTTCTTGTTTCTAATGTTGTACATAGCATTTCCTTTTTATTCTTGAAGGGGGGAACTGTGGTGGCGGCGCTACTGTCGCATGTGTAGCCTGAAGAAGAGGATCGAATAAAAAGGTTGTTCTTTACCGGTACTGGAGCAGGGCGGTCGACTTCAGCTGCCACGGCAGCATACAACACATTTCACCTGCACAAGTTCTTATTTGAAAGAAATATTAAGATTGGAAAAAGACTAGTCGATTGTCAATTGCCTTAGCGCGTGAGGAGAAGCGGCCATGTTAGTTAACTTTTACTTCTCCTCGTTCGGTAGATCGACGTGATCGACCTGTCAGTGGTTCGACAGGATTCTTTTTTGTTTGTCACGTTAGCAGTCTTTACAAAACCTTGTAAATGTTGTACCTATATTTTTTTGAATGCAGCTGTGCCAAGTTTCAGAAATATATTTTGCTAAAAAATTGCGTTTCACATTGTTTTTAAGTATTTAATGTTGAATTGCGCCGATAAATGTTCATATCTTCTATTAAACGTACCTTTCATGTATCAATTCTGCTTAAATATATGGGAAATTTCAGTCAATAAATACAATAAGTCAGATCTCGACAAATAATAGATAACCACGCAAAACAATCGGTAACGATCGAGATTGTCATTGCATAGCAAACCGTATAATATCATGTTTTTAAACGCTTGGCGTTACATCAAAAATCAAAATACCCACTCTAATTTGTATCAACATTTCAAGACTATGTTAAAAGGTTTCCGCACGAAAAATTAAAAAGAAATTAAAAAGGTTTTTTTTTTAGAACATTTTCTTTGAATATTGTAGTTTTAGCGATTCCTCTTTTCTTCAGAGGTTTGTTTCACTGCATTACACCTGACTGACAATACCGATTATATTTTTCGGAAAAAGGTAATGTTTTAAGCTTTCGTTTGATGTGCTGTTTATGCCGAAAAGTTGAACGAAACGAAAGCTATAATCACTCATGTTCGGCAAATATTTGTCAAAGGGACTACGTTTGACTATTTTTATTTTACGAAATATTAAAAACATTTTTTTTTTTTCAGTTGTGATTAAAAAATTGTTCGTAAAGTATAAAGCAAGTGAAAAACGTTTGATAGCTGTGCGGCCCACATATGAGCGTAGCGGGACTCTCAAATGTGCGACCTCTGACGATCGCCAAAATTTCAGAATCCGCTTTCGGTCAGATGAAATATAATAACTCGAGAACAAATTTTTTTTCTTAAACGCTTCCCATTTCGTTCTACTGAAGAATTAGCCCACAACATATATTTTTTTCCAGAATTTTTGGAAGACCCAACATTTTTTCTTGTATGATTTGGGATGAAACCACCCATAAACATTTAAACGCCCGTTCGTTCCCAATTCGTACAAGCGTGCCTTGCGTGGCCTGGATTCCACTTCCGCTTGCCATGCAAATCGGACGTGCGATGAATCGCTCCTCAGGAGCGGCGATAACGACCCGCTATGGCCGGGATTATTCTGAAAAGGGCAACGCTGCAAAAGTAACGTTTTCCTGCCAACGATGACAATAATGGCTCGTTCACATTTGTGAAGTACGCACTCGCCGCCGACTAGCTTCGCTCGCTGAAAAAAGATTGGGAGGTCCACATTTGTTGCCGCCTGCGGAGTGCGCGGCGCGAGCGACTCGCAGTTTCCTGAACAGACGAGAGCTGACGAGAGCTCCCGAACCTCCTCCTTGACCGCGCGCGACTCAGCGCCATCGTCGCCAGCTCGTCAGCGGGGATCTGACGTCAGCAAGCGCCACTTCCCCCGTGCGTTCTGATTGGCTTGCGGCGAGAGGAAACTTTTTTCCGGCGTTCGAAATTGGCCCCAAAGCGATATTGCTCTCCGCCGGAAATTCTGCCTGCTTTCGTCGCCGGGCGTCAGAATTCTCGCGGATCCGGCCGCCGGTTCGCAAGTGTAAACGAGGCATGAGTGGAAACGATGAAGGACAGATTTGTGCTTCACTGCTATACTGGTGGTCGCCGATACCGGGCCGAAGACTTTCTGTCTCGTTAAAGCTGGCGGAGATGCCACCGGATTTGGCTGGTCAGGGCGCATACCAGAGGGTCATGTCTGGCTCCTCAAGTTGAAGGCTCCGGAGGCCAAAGACAGGCTGCTGCAGGCCGGGGAACTTCAGATGAAAGGGCGTAGCTGCTTAGTCATCGACCCATATCGCCGGGAGATAAAGATGAAGCTTCACTGGGTCCCATTTGACGTGCCCATTGACACCATTTGCCGAGCCTTTGACCCGTATGGCAAGGTGAAGGACGTTGCCCAGGAGGTGCGGCGAGTTGAGAGACTGGTAGTTGCTGAATTTACGGTGCCGACCGTTGTCTTGAAGCTCCGCCAAGATATTACACCGAAACACTTGCCGCACCAGCTTCACTTTCTTGGCGGTATGGTCGTAGTGGTGGTGATTGACCGCGCACCAATCTGACTTCCTTGCCGACGCACAGGGCATATTCGGCGCGACTGCAAGGCGTCAAATATGCCCTGTTCGAGAGCCGAGCTTTTCGACACAAAAGCAGAGAGTGTGTCAGGACGTTTACTCGCGTCACCGACAACACCACCGCCGTAGAAGCATCAGACCTGGTGATGGACGAAGACGAAGCCGAGCAGGACTCAGCATCATTGGCACCACATGCGCAGCAGAAGTTGAGCCAGGTCGATGCAGTCATTGAAAATCTCGAGCAAAGAAAAACCCGAGTACCTGCCATAAAGTAAACCTTGAAGATGACTGTCGAAAAATAAGAGGACGACCCGCCTAAGAAAATGAAGCAACCCCCGAGCGACCTCACGGGAGCGGCCCAGCGAGAGAGCATTGCGGTCTTCTATAGCCTCTTATAGCCAGATCGCCACGAGAAGCGGCCGCCCAAATAAAAAAAACTGGAGCGGCGGACAACGGATGGGAGGAGAGCTACGTGACTGGCGCTCCGTGGAGGCGAGACGCGGAAACACACTTCTCCCGAGCTAACAAGTGTGTTTCGCGTCCTCGCACTGCAAAAGCTGTGCGTTGACTTCTAGGTTCCCCGTAAAATGACTCTTTGATGCTCTGTGCTACCAGATCGTCGCGCTCCAAATCTTCGATCGGGCACTCTATGGCTCTCTCGTCGAACTGCGAGGCATTGTGAGTATAGATGAGGCTATGGGTCTCCAAAGGCGTCGAGGAGCAAAGCCCTATGAACGTCCACTCCTCGGCAACAAAGCAGCCCCTGGACGACGCAGCATCGGATGGCGAGAAGCATCAGACGAGACACTTCGAACGAGAACGGGGTGGCGCAAGTGGCAAAATAGGACGATATTAAAACGCCGTCTGTGCTTATGATGCTTAAACAGAGACCGACACTGCGAGTCTCTTTTCCCTGGCACTGAATGCCCCCCTTTGTGAGCGCTCTGTTCTCTGCGGAGCTACATTTTGATTCGCCATAATTTTAAAATATCCTTGCACATGAGTACTTCAAGCATTAGAGGATTAAACCCGTTGCGCAAGCAATGTCAACTTAATTACCTGCTTACCCTATGGAAAATAACACTTCAGCCATGATGTGTTATGTTACCCTCTTAGCCCTTCCTAGAGTCCTTCAACACCCTTAACCCTTCAACCCTTTAGACACCCAAATGAGTGTGAACCTTAGACCAAAAATACAGTTTAAAATGTTATTGAAAGTTTATTTCAGACATTGAGTTTTACGTGCTTGTTGCTACTAAAAAATACGATAAGAAACAATCTGTGCTAAAACTTGAGCTCAATCAACTGTAGACACAAGATGTCAGACCAAAGAGAAACAACCGAGTTCTTTGTAGCAAAAATATATTTCGCGGCACTCGCAACAACGATACAAAAGAACAACAGCAAAAAGAGAACTTTACCATCTTTGATCACGTTCCCTCGAATGATCGCGACAAGCCAATAAAACTTGGCGCCGTACTTACGATGAAGTGACAGCGAACCCCACATCTAGGCGTCACGCAACACAGTCACCAGTCAAACCTTTGGAACCACTCAAACGGACTCGACAGCGCTTGAAACAGGCAGCGGCAGGTGATAGAAATGACGCTCCCGCTGATCGCGAGCCACAAACTGGACGCCAGCCCGGATATCCCGCGCATGAAGGGTGGGACGCCCGAAAGTCAAGTCACTCGGTGAAGTTCTCCGGTCGTGCGGGAGGTAACAGATCGCGTGAACGGCGTCCGCGGAGCCCACTGTGTACAGCTCCATCGAGTCCGCTCGAGACGGAGCTTGCGGCGGACCGAGATTGCGTGCCGTGAGCTGGCGGCGACTCCGCTGGCGTCAGTAGTCATCGTTTCGGGTCTCAGACTTCCGAACGGCCCTTCGCCACATTCGAAGCTCGACGACACGCCACCACTTGTCCAGTCAGCGGCGTTCCTCGCAGCTGACCGTCGATTTTCATAGGGTTCCCGCGCACGGCAGGATTCCTGTAAACAAGGACGCAAATCGTTTGGCCGAGTTGGTGTATTTGTGGAAACCACCTGCTACCATCGCTCAAACGGCAACAGCACGGGTGGTTCACTCCTCGACTACAACTTTGACAATCTCGCGCCGCAAGCGCTGCTCGAGCGGGCTCTTAGCAGCCTAACAGAAATGGGCCTATCTGGTCGGTGGCTTGCCAGGTAAGACCTCCTCTTCCTGCCGAATCCACATTCGCTGATTTCCTCGAACACACGTAACTCCTGTTAAAACTGTAATCACAAGTATTTGATCAAAACCAGAAACCCATATATGTGAACAAGGTCCTACACAAACGCCTGGACCGTCAATCTAGCAACTTGAAACAAAAAAGCGGCGATCCCTTCTTGCCGAGCCGCCGAGCTCGAAGTGTTCGAACTGCCAGCTTGATGGTGCAGAGCGCGTACGTGTTGTGCACCACATAGAGGGTGGTGCCTTGTGCTACCGACCAGAGTACGCGTGCGGAGGCACGGCGCGTTTTGCTAACCTACTTCGCTTTCTGCTGGGTGGCGTGATTCATTCTAAGGTGAAGTTCAGCTAATGATTCGACGTACTCGCCTAAGACTAGCAATAGAAGATGCAAGGCAAGCCAACATATGCCACTGGCGGGAAGTTGCGAACGAAGAGTTTTTAGTTGGCGCTGATTGAGTGTTCTTATGGTTGTGTTTGTCTCCTTAGAGTGATAGTCTTTCGGGTGAGCTGTTACGTCAAACATCATGACTACGATTTGATCGGACGCCCATCGGAGAGAGACGCGTGTTTCGTCCATCGCCGAGAATTGCCACCGTGAAATCCCCACCCCTGTCCGTTCTCATCTGGATGAGAATCGTACCGGCGTGCGGTCGTGTATCACTACTGCGTGGTGCACGTTAAAGACCCCAGGCTAGCGGTTGTACTGCACTGGCTAAATTTCTCATCTACCGCTGATACACCAGACGCCCTCTGAGGCAGACTAACTTCCGTCTGTATAAGCATACACACAACTATTTACTGAAATATATTAACACGACTTTGCGACGACCTTCGCCGCCAACGTGTACGAAGGTGTAATCATCACCCCAGGGCTAATTTCGAACATACCGAAAGCCAAGCACTCTCACAAAAAGCTGGCATCCGAAATAAAAAGAAAAAAACACTCTACACTGCACGCTGACGCATAACTCTTGATCTCTCAAACAATCCCGTTAAAATTATTTTGATGGGTGCCGTGCTTTCACGGAAACGATTGGGACAAACCCCACAGGCCTTTAAAAAACTATGACGGGTCTCTTACACCCTTTATTAATTCTTGAATGGTACGTCAGGCCCTTTAGAAAAATTCGAGGAATATCTCAAACTTATGTCGACATCTTGAAGAGTACGTCAAAACATTTCAGAAATTCTGGTGGGCTCATAGACGAATCTTCAATACGGTATCGAAAGCGACCTTGATGTATTAGCGCTGCAAGAGTCAAAGATTGAAAGCGAGGCTCAGACGGAGGGCATTGTGCTCATGTTTAAGGCAAGACACAACGTGTCCGTCAGTCAAGCTGTTACATCGGGGGACTGTTTTTTTTTTTTTTTAGAAAGTTTTTAGGGACTGTGGAACGCGTTATTAGCTGCGAGTCAGGTCTATTAATAGTGTGCGATTTCTTCTTTACAAATTCTAGTTTCCAAGTGGTATATGTTTATAATCCTAATAAGGTGAAGGATAGATTGCTCATTTTTAAAAATATTTTTAAAAAAACTTTGTTGAGACCGACCTCCGTGTCCTTTTGATGGGGGACTTGGGTTCCATTTGTGAGGCACGTGAAAGATCAAGTTGTGCAGGGTACAAGGATGCTCTACAGTGTTCTGAATTGACATGGTCCAGCTTTGCGATTTTTAGAAGATGTTGCACACTCTGCTTCTAGTTGTAATAGTTCGCAATTCACAAACTTGCAAGGATCGAGTTACGCACGCCTGGATAGAGCTTACGTTTGTCTGGCACTTATTGGTGCATGCAATTATTCTTCAGTTGACCAGGTGTCCTTCAGCGATTATTTTCTTGTTTCTTTTTGGCTGTGTTCTTTAAAAAAAATAAAACAGTGTAGTTGGGATTTGTGCAAATGTAATACAAACCTTTTAGAACACGAACATTCTGTAAACAGGGTGGAGGGAAATCAAAGAAAGCTTTATAATGAGAGAATGCGACGTTTTGGAGAAAATCGGCAATAGTTTAATCAAGACATACTTTTGAGGAATCGAATGATCCACGATATTTCATAATGCAGAAAGAGACGAAAACACGAGAAATAAAGGTTGCTAGAAGAAGAATTGTTTGCTCGGCTTGTTTGCAGATGACATTATTAGTTTAAAAGAGAAACTATAAGTGCTGAAAATAATACATGAAACAGGGTAACAAGGGGAAAAAAGGACAAACACAAATCTTCAAAAAAAGCTAGGTGTCTGGTGAGCAACCGAAAAATATCCGGAAATTTTTTTGTCATTCTTCAGCTCGCTTACACATTTGCATTATTTGCATTTTCACAATAACCTTAAAATGGAGACTGTTCACCCTTTTTGGTGTCAGGCTGGTGGCAGCTGATAAAGCCCGTTTGCTCTACTGACGTCAAACGCCTGGTTAGCTCAGTTGGTAGAGCGCTCCACTGGAAATTAAGAAATCCCTGGATCGTTACCAGGACCAGGCGAATTTTTTTTTCGGTCGCGCACCAGTCACCTAGTTGCGCTTGTTTTATTTTTATCCCCCTTCTTCCTCTTTTCCGGGGATCATTTTCGGCATTCTTGTCCGGCTCGCTTGCACCTTTGCATTAATTGCAGTTTGATCGAAGTGCTGGATAGCTAACGTTACAAGAAGGCTGCGGTGCGATCCCGTTACACGACTATCACTGGCGAGATACCAACGAAAATAGTGCTTGAAACGGAAAAAAATACGCACGTAAGAATAATATCAGCGAAACCTTGTACCGCGAAACTCTCACTAGCGATAAAAATAATTACAGGAGGACGCTGAAGCTCGCCTTTAAAAGTGGGACGCTATAGCTAGATATAAACCCCCGTTCTTTTAGATATGATTTTTAGATATGATCGTGTTTCTGGGCATGCACAGTATTTAGAGGTCACGGATGGCCAGGAGCCGTGCTGACATGGATGCGGAGGAGGCTCAGGAAAATCTTCGCGATAGTATAGGTTGCATTGTTGAAGTGCATAAGGCACATCAGTGCGTGCCTGAGTGGATTCCGCGTGTTGAACCACGCACGTCTTTGAATATATTATAACCTCGCAATCAGCCCAGGTCCTTTTAACATTGTTGATTTCTTTGTAAGTATGAGTATCGCCCCTGTATCTATTGCGTACTCACATAGTAAGCAGCAGCCATAAAGGAAAAAAAGGTTATGTGTAATCTAGTTGGTAGCGTGTCTGGCTCCCAACCGTAGGGCCGTTGTTTCGAATCCCGCTCCGCCTAAATCTTTTTCAGATTTTTTCTTTAAGGCAAATGAAATTCTTCATAAAGTGAAATCATTGGAGACATGAAGCTACCTTTAATTTGCATTACCTGCCATTTTTTACTCACTTTCATTCCATGCATGACGTCACATTACACGTGAGCGTTGTAGGAAATTCCCGCGCGATGTCATATGACTTTGACGCCATGACCCTATTGACCAATCAGGATTTTCCCGTATGCCACTAACGCCGACGCCGGTTTTTTTTTTTTTTTTTGTTACACCAGCTCCTTAAAGCTATCGCTTTGATATTAATTGAAAGCGCATTTCTAGACAACTAGTTAGACCTTTTCATTTATCAGACGCCCAAAAATAAATATTATCAGAGACTTCATTTGCCATTAATGCCAAAACTAGAAAATGATCTAAAGGAAAAAACAGGGCACCCGAAAATGCTGTGCGAAGTAGAAAATGCGATTGAGGATTTAAAAATCGGCAAAATACCCCGCTCCGGACGGTTTAGGAGGGGAATTTTACAGGGCTTTCAAAGGCCAAATCGCGTCTGTTTGCATGCCGTATTTAACCAGGCGTATGATTCAAAAGCTTAGCCTGCGTCTTTTTTGTATTTGCACACAAATTTTATTCCAAAAAGTGATGATTCCGAGAAGCTGCGTCTTGTTGGTTCTTGTCGAATTATAACTTTGACAAACACCGATTATAAGATTTTGTTGAAAGTTTTGACTGAAAGATTGCAAAGTTTAAGAAACACTATTGTCTGCTCACATCAAACATTGGGTGTTAAAGATAGAAGTATTGTTATGCCTATTCAAGCGTAGTACCTATACTAGAATGCTGTGACAGTATGGACCGTAGGGGTGCACTTCTAAAAGTTGACCTTGAGAAAGCTTTTAATCGTGTATCCTACAAAAGAATTTTCAGTATTCTTAAGCACCTGAATGTGGGTTCTATATTTGTGATGGTGTACACATGGCATACAAAAACTCTGCCACTAGCCTAAGCCTATCAGTGAGCACATTAGCCTTTTTTCCTCCGTACGACAGCAATGTCCCCTTTTGCCGTTGCTTTTTTATTTTTTTGCATTTTTAAACAATTTTGTTTAAGCATTATTATAGTAATACTTGTATACGTGAAATGAAGTTACTTGTTAGTGAAGCGCCTATTTTGTCTTACGCAGACGACGTCGCTATTTTGTGCTGACGAGGAAAGTGTAAAAAAGGCGGTTGAAGAAACTGAACATTTTTTGACCTTACATGTGGCGCAGCGAACTGGCACAAGTGTGCAGGTCTTTAGCACGGCAATTTGTTTTGCTTGCCACCAGTGTTTGAGGATATTTAATGGTCTGTAACTCCCGTGGGATATCTCGGAGTACCATTCGAGCACAATCGAGCCAGTAGTCAGTACTGGCACGATGACATTGAATCCTTGCGTGATAAAATATTGAAGTGGGGAAAAAACGGTCTATTTATGTTTTTTCGTGCAACTATTTGTAACACATGTTTAGCTGCAAACTTTTGATATGCATTGCAGGTTTCGCATTGTTCACGAATCAGTATTCTGCGAATTCACCGGGTCTTGCAGCCTTTAGTTGGTGTTCGCAGTGTGTATGAACAAGCGGAGACAATCTTTCTCGTAGGGTCAAGACCGGTGGCCTTGGCATTTCACATTACTTTATCAGGCAGCTGGTTAACAGATATATCTTTCTTCGAGATCAGAGCAATCCTTTCTTGCGCAGGGTCATTCAAGTGAGGCTGAGCAGTCCCTTGCCCGAGTTTGTAGTTTCAACCAGTGCTGATATCAGATTGGGTGTTCAAGGTTTTTTGAAGGAAGTCATAGGGGCGTATAGATTCCTAGGAACACGTTTTCTCTTTGCAGTACTTGTCTGGTGTTTTGCGTAAAAGAGTTTTAGAATATTTAATTAACTCGCTCTTCTCCTCTCCTTTGTATCGAACATTGTGAATTAAAAGTCCAGGAGAGAATGTTCTAGACCGTGTTAAAATATCGTAATACCTGCACACACAAAACGTTTATTTTTAATTGCATAGCCAGACGCTCCTTGTAAAAGCTTGGCTACTAGGAAAACAGTACGCCAGTGGCGTGGACAGAAAAGTGCTTATTCAGTAAAAAATTTGAAACAGTCGATCTTGTATTTTTAGACTGCTAGGATGCAGTATTTTTCTGGGACATCCTTCGAAGGACTTTCTAAAAAGACCTCTCACTAACACTCCAGGACATTAGGTTCTTACCTGTATAGCCAGAGGACGCTGTCCCCTACGACATGGTTATGCTCCTGGGCCTTCACATTGTATGGCTATGGCGTATGGCGGTACACCACGCAGATGTCAATGTTCGCCAGTGTATAAGCATTTTGTGGAGCACATCCGAAAACTGCAAGGTGCAACAACCGCACTTTGAGTGGGTGCCCCTTCTTTAGAGACTAACCAAGGAAAAAGAGTTATAACCTATGGCATTAGCCATGTTTGGTAATGATTTTCGCACCTATTAAGTGAAATATGGTTATTATTTGCGTCAAAATGAGGTTATAAAAGGGAGGCCTTCCGGGATTCGACTTCCGGCTGCCTAGCAGATCGGACGTGCTTATCATGAGCTCCGTCGGAGCGGCATCAGCGGCCCTTTCTGGCCGCGGAAACATGAACGCTGACTCTGCATCGCAGGACTACGAAGTGATATTGCCTGCGGTGCCGTCTGGTTAATCTGTTCAGAACACGGTCCTTTTACATGCCGTCGTGCGAGCCCGGCCCTACCGCCTGGAACATTTTCAAGACGCTTTGACCCGCGCGGCACTTCTCCCTGAGGTGCTCGCCCTGGGGGCGTACCAGCACAACTACGTGTGTGCTGTTACCTTCAGGAGCGCCGAGGGCAAGAAAACGCTGCTCGCCGCCGAAGGCTTCACAGTCAAGGAAGGCCGCTGCGTCGTGGTGGACCCGAACAACCAGGACACGAGGCTCAAGCTCCACTGGCTGCTCCACCGCGTCCAAGATGAAGAGGTGCGTGTGGCCCTGGCACCCTTTGGGAGGGTAACAGGGGTCACCAGAGATAAGTGGCACGTCCCAGGCTGCATGGACATGGGGTCGACGACGCACTCGGTGACCCTCAAGCTGGCAGCAGGCGTCACGGTGGAGGACATCCCCCAACAGCTGCGCATCGCTAGGCAGGGCGCCGCTTTGCCTTCGGTGCAAGGGCAAGGGCCATATACGCCGCGAGTGCAGAGTGCCACGTTGCGCGCTCTGCAGACGCTTCGGCCATAGTGAGAGCCAGTGCGTTCGAACTTACGCGAGCGTCGCAGGGCACGTGAGGAGCGACGACATTTCGGAGCACCTCATGGACGTGGCTGACGCCGAGGAAGCTGCCAGTGGATGAGCGAGTCAGCTACCAGAGCAGGCAGAGGCACCCCTTTGACCTTTGGGGAACAGGGACGAAAGACAAAGTGACGGTGACCGCGGTAGGCTACCTGCGGGGACGTCGACGGGTGGTGCACCCAGTGCGGGAATCGTCGGCACGGCGGAGTCTTCAGCTATCGAGACGCCACATGCTGACAGGGCCGTACCTAAGAACGTCGAGACGGAGGTCACCACGGCCCTGGTTCCCAAGCGGGCCCGTGAACTTAGTAAAGAAGCCAGTCAGAACTCCGGAGCTGCTGCCCCCGATGAACCGCCCCCAAAGGCGCCTCTTACGCGGCGGTCAAGGCTGAGACCCAAGCCCAACATACCACCGGACCGAAGTCCAACGGTAACGCCGTCCTCGCAGCAGTGAGGGCTCGCGTTCTGCAAGGCATTCGGAACTTTAGAGGGACGTAACACGACTTGGCCGAGAAGGAGACCTCCGGTAGCGCCTTGGACTTTTAGGCTGGCGAAAATGGGCGGCCAGCCCTTCGGGACAATGAGTCGTTCGGCGTCTCTCAAAGAGCCGAGGTAAGCACCAAGCAGCTCCGTTCTACTCGCTCAGAAAGGGCAGGTAGTCTCGACACAGCCCTACGTGTAGCCACGCTGGATGTAAGTACATACGAGGCTTCGCGGCCAGGTGCAGGCAGTACCAGCTTGGCCGCCTTTTTCTGGATAATGACCTTGACGTAGTTGCTGTGCAAGAAACAAAGGTAGAGAGCAAGGAGCAAACGAGCCGCATGCTTCATTTTTTCAGAGCTCGGTATAATGTATGAGTATGCCACTCTGTTGGTAGATCTAAGGGCTGTGCTTTATTTTTGCGCAATTCCGTGGGAATTGTGGTAGTCTGTTGTTGTCTATACGAATGGGCGTTTGATTGTATGCGATTTTTCCTTTTCCGGTAAGCAATGGCGGATAATATGTGTCTACGCGCCAAATCAGCAAAGTGAGCGTGGTTATTTGTTTTTAACAAGTTATCTTAATTCTGATAACTTATTATCTTCCTGGGAGATTTTAACTGCGTGTGCATTGCAGAAGATAGAGTGCAGCTGCAACGGAAAAAGAGCAGCAAAAGTGACCGACGACCGGAGCGGCAAAATCGCGATACGCGGCGCTAATGCTCCCGAGCGCACCGATAACAAGAGTGACTGTCAAGTTCTATGTGTCAACGCGGGGGCAGCCGGCAGAAAGCAGCCCATCCTAAAGCCCACATTTTAAAACCTATCTTATCCCTCAACTTTCAGCCGGCCACCCCCGCATTGAGACATGCGACATGACCGGCACTCTTGCTATAGGCAACCTGCAATGCTGTTTGGTTTGGCGCTATCTAGCGACTGAAGCCAGAAATATTGGGTATCCCTGGGAGTGGCGGCTGCATTGTTCGAATGTGAGCTGTTACTCTGATGGCGCCGTTTCCCCTATTGTTTGAAGCAAAAACTACTGGGTATCCCAGGGAGCCGTGATCGCGTAACATGCCAGTACAATCTCCCGCAATATGAAAGACCCACTGGGAGCGCATAGCCGAGACGGTGGCTGGCGGGGGCGCTGCGGGTGCTCCGGACGATTCCATTCTACCCCGAGGGGAGGACTCACTCAGGGCTCAGCTAAATCATAAAAGCCTCTTATCGCTCATTAGTGTCGGTTTCGCGGAGGAGAGCCGTTCGTCAGCGTCATGTCGTGGGTATATGTCCTACTATAACTTCGTTTCAGCTTATGTCCGAGCGCGGCCGATGTTATGAGCCGAAGGTCCAATCAAACAGCACAAAAAGCGCAAGGTCATGGCGTGCTATCTGCGCTTTTTGGGACTAGCCGGCGGAGGAGCACGCACAGAGAGACGGCGAGTGCCGGCTGGTTCTTTCAACTGCAGAGAGCACGCTATGACGTTGTGCCTCTTTCGCTGTTTAATTGGCTCTTCGGCTCATAACATCGGCCGCGCTCGGACCGAAGCTGAAACGAAGTATAACGCCGCAATTCGATTATTCGGACTTTATAAAAGCGCCAGATATGTGCCATCCTTCTAACCAATGAGTGCACTCTTCGACGAATTTTATCTTTTAAATACTGTAAACGACTTAATTTTCGCGGGCTCAAATTTTCGCAAATCGGGCCAAAGCTGTAAATTTGAAATTATTCGCGGGTTCTAATTTTCGCGAATCGAGTGTAGCTTCCGTAGCGTTCACAAACTGCCTGAATGGACCTTTTCCACATACCGACGGCACCAGGCGGTGGCTGCACGAACTAAAAATCGAGGAAGTGACCTACCTGCGCTACCAATCGATAATGGGAGCTACGCTACCAGTTTCTTCGCCCTCTGAGCAGCGGCGAGTGCCCAACGCGACTTTAAAGAGGGGCATCCGTGGCGTCCGTCCAGACGTCGTGTTTTGCTTTCCGTCCACTTTCTTTTTTTGTGTAACGCAATTATATGTATGCTGAAATTACGCTTTCTACTCGTTGATTCACAGCGTCCTTCCGAATTTCCTCGATTTCTGGTACCGACTTCCGCCGCTTGGCATCGGGCGCTCGCGCGTGCGCAGAACGCTTCTCGAAAAAGGTCCATTGTTCGCGGGACGTATTTTTCGCGTTTTTAGGCGATTCGCGAAATTCGCGAAAATTAGGTCCTCGCGAAAATTTAGTCGTTTACGTAGGACGGAGGTATAACTTTCATGTTTGTTTATTTGCCAGTGCCTCTTCTCACATTTGACACCAGAAACAACTGATAAGAAACAGGAATATGACAGCTTCTTCCGAGCTTTCGTGGCTCTATCTCTGGGTATGACGCCGATAAAGCACGCTCTTCCGCCAAATCGAAACCAAAAACCGTTACGCGTGTTCAGGCCCGAGTGTCGTCCCCTCGAAGCGGAATGGAATCACCTAAAGCGCGCGCAGTGCCCCCGCCCGCCGCCGTCTCGGCCACGCGCTCCCAGTGGGTCTTTCATATTGCAGGAGACTGTACAGTGGAAGCTACGGCCCTGGCGGGCCAATGGGAACGTGACTGCGTATCACCGGAGCTCGACTCTACTCCGAAGAAGTATCAGGCTTTTCGCTGCGTCATGCTCTAATATGTGTGCGTTGGGCTCGTTTACGTCGCGCATTTCGAAGCCTTTGGCACGCAATGTGGGGCTTATCATTCCCCCTTTACCAAGTTACAACGAGACAGGGTATGACCATGGGTTCTCACTCTGCCGGCGCCACCTGGCTGTTGCCGGCTGGCTATCGGCGCGCTCAGAAACAATAGCGCCGCGTGTCGCGATTTTGCTGCTCCGGTCATCGATCACTTGTGCTACTCTTTTTTCGTTGCAGCTGTACAACAGGTGCCGGTACGTGATTAGAGTGCGATGTCATTGAATACTTTAGTGCAAGAATATAACTTAGAGGACGTTGGGTGGGTTTCGTCGAAATGTAATGTACCCCAGTTTACGCATCACCAACGCGCAAGCCACGCCAGACTTGATAGGGCTTATATATCAGGAGAACTTGTCCCACTCTGCCAGAACTATGACGTTAAACATGTATATATTAGTGATCACAGCTTGGTAATGTTCACGCTAGGAACTAAACAAAATAAAACGGCCTTTAAGTGGGATCTGTGGAAACTTAATGATAAGCTTTTGAAAGATGCGGCCTTCGTGAGCGGACTGAAGGAAAGCACACAAAAGCTACTGGAGGCTAAATAGACCCCTTTCAAAATTCGCGTTCCGATTATTAGAAGGTAGGAACCACTGTACAATGGCGGAACAACTGACATCGCGGAACGTGCAAGTCGTTTCACAAGATAGCGAATGTCCGAGCGCGGCCAACGCTAGGAACCGACGAACCAATCAAACAGCGTCGAAATAGCAACGTCACTGCGCTCATTACCTTTTTTTGTGGATGTTTTTTCTTGTTCTCCAAACAAACGCATAACGTGTGCCGTGACGTTGCGGTTTTAGTCAGCCATTGTGCAGGGATTCCACAGCTGCCAAACGAGGGCAGTATATCGAAAGGGGTCTATAACAGGCTGAAGTTGAGCTAGTTGGTACATGTTACAAAAAAAACGGTCAGCTAGAACGAAGGGACAGAACACCGAAAGGGAGAAACAGAGACAAACAACAAACACACAGCGGTGTGTTTGTCTCTGTTTCTGCCTATCTGTGTTTTGCCCCTTCGTTCTAGCTGACCGTTTATTTTGGAGGCTAAGACTGGAAGATTTGGCGCAATGTGGGAGCGATTTAAGGAAGAAGTAAAAATTCATGCGATAGAACGGGCGAGTTTTTCGAAAAGGCGAGAGAGAGAAAAAGAAGAAGAACTGCAATGTCAGCTCCAGTTTTTGTTATGTATGGAGAGCGCTCAACCGGGACAGTTTACGAAAGAAATCAGTGAAGTCAAGAGCAAACTAGAGCTTATCGATACAGATAACTACCGAGGAGCGGGGATAAGAGCTCGAGCCGAACGACTATGGGCGGGAAAAACACCGACTAAGCGCTCACTGAGTGACAAAATAAAAATATGCAATACAAAACGAAATAAAAGAGATACAATACGGCAACGAAATCACCCGTGATAAAAAAAAATTATTGAACGTGCTTTCTTTGAATATTATCGAGACCTTTTAGGGCACACGATACATGTTGAGGGAGGGTTCGAAAAAACATTTTTACTGTTAATGCCAAAATTAAATGAGGAGGTTAAGACAGTCCTCGAAGTGCCGATAAGTGTACTAGAAATAAAAAGAGCAATCGATGATCTAATCACAGGAAAGCCTCTCGGGCCCGATGGCTTGGGGGCAGCTTTTTACAAGGCTTTTATAGAACCTATGGCTGAGGCTCTACACCGTGTGCTACTAGAAGCGTACGAGGTAAAAGAAATGCCATCATCTTTCCGGAGAACCCATACCATTTTGATCCCCAAAAGTGAAGACCCTGTAAAACAGTTAAGTTCTATCGCCCAATAAGCCTTACCAAAGTAGATTAAAAGATTTTTATGAACGTTTTGACGAGAAGAATGCAAACTATAATTACATCCATTGCTGGGCCTCATCAAACGTGTGGCATTAAAGGGCGCACTATCCTTACAAATATTCACGTCGCCAGAAGTTTTTTAGTGTTGTGACGCTTTCGGCGGTAGAGTGGCTATGCTGCAACTTGATTTAGGAAAGACCTTCAATAGGGTAGCACACGACATACTTTTTTCATATTAGAACACTTGAATGTAGGGTCAGTTATTTTAGATGGTGTAGAAATGTCCTATGCAAGCTGTTTCACGAGTCTCATCGTCAATAAGGAAGTGAGTGAAAATTCGGAAGTTCGGTCCTCGGTCCGACAGGGGTGCCCTTTATCTCCTCTGTTGTTCGCCATTTATCTCGAGCCCTTTTGTTTAAAGATTCTTCATAGTCAAAGGATACCTGGTTTTAACCTGGTTTCAAGTGAAGTCAAGCTCGTTTCTTACGCAGACAATATAGCTGTGTTATGTGAGGATACAGAAAGTGTTAACGAGGTTGTGAATGAAACTGCCTTGTTTTGCAAGATGACGGGTAGTGCCATAAATTGGAGCAAATGCATTGGGTTCTGGCACGGTTGTTGCGAATCCCCACCAGTTAGTCTGGAAAACATTCACATTATTATTTTGCCGCCCAAGTACATTGGCGTGCCGCTAGAACATTATCGTGATACCGGAGACTATTGGAGGGAGCAGACGGAGCGCGTTCGGACAAAAACAGCAAAGTGGGGTGATAAAGATCTTTCAATGTTTGCTCTGTCATTAGTTTGCAACTTGTTTATTGTGGAAAAAGTATGGTATGTGCTACAAGTGCTGTCGATGTCAAGAGTTAATGTTCAGAAGTTACATAGGCTGTTTGGAGTTTTCGTGTGGGGTTCGGGATGGGAGCGATGCAGTCGTACTAATTTGTTTCGTCCCGCGCGAAACGGTGGGCTTGGACTTGTTCATTTGTTTGTTATGTAGGTGGTTTCTCGTTTTATTTTTCTTCGGGATCAAAAAGATGATTTTTGGCGAACTGTTCTGCAGTCAGACTGTGTCATGCATTACCTGAGTTTGTTGTTTCTACTAGTACCTGTCAACGTGTGGGGCTACGTGGTTTTTTGTATGAAGTGGTCAGAGCTTTTCAGTTTTTAAAAGTACGTCGCGCCGAAGCGCTTATATAAAGTTCTGGTTGACACTGTGCTGCAAATACCCTTGTACCGCTCCTTGTATTGTGGGGGCCCTGGAATGGGTGTTTTAAAAAGGCTTAAAAGAATGCCGGTTAGGCCAACTGTGAAGACTTTCTTTTTCCAGCTACACAGTGACACCCTTTCTGGTAAGCCCTGGCTGCAGAAAAAAGGCCTTTTTGTGTCATGATCAGTCAACTGTCTTTCATGTCGAAAACCCTAAACTGTTGAACATATTTTCATAGACTGTTAGGATGCTGTATTTTGTGGGACATTCTGCAGCGTACCCTGAAAAAGGACCTGCCAATAACAAATTATGGTATTCGATTCCTATCTGTCGAGAACGAAGGCGGTGTGCCTTACATGTTTTTGTTGTTGGGCCTCCATAGCCTATGAAGGACGTGGATGGCTGTACGAAATGCCGATGTTAACCCTCGTCAAGCAAGGGAATATTTAATTGAGAGTATTATTTATGTAAGAGAAGTGTACGAAACGCTGAACGAAAAGCCTGAGTGGGTGCTTATTCTGGACAGGCTAGTATCCATGAAGCCATTTTAAACTATAGTCGCGGGCTAGGGACTATCTGGTTGCTAGTTTGTCATGGTTGCGAATGTGCTGTACTCTGTGTTGAAATAAAGGTAGTAAAGACAAAAAAGGAGGCCTTGCATGGCCTAGTCAGAGGCGTGGCTCCCAACCGCAGGGTCGTGGGTTCGAATCCCGCCTAAAATTCTTCACTTATAGCTTTTTAAGCAAACTAATAATTTTATAGAGTGAAATCGTTTGAGACATGTTACGACCTTTAGTTCGGATTACAAGTAACGTTTTTAATCACTTTCATTCCACACGTGACGTCACGTTTCACGTGAGCGTTGTCGGTTGTTTGAAATTCCCGCGCAAGTTCATTTGACTGTGACGTTATGACTCTATAGACCAATCACGATTTTCGCGTCCACAATTTTCTCGTCACGCCACCGACGCCAAATATACTGCGACACGAGCTCCTTAACGCTCTAGCGTTAAAACACACTGTAGTCAACACACCGAGAGGCTTCTTTTGCTGACGCACTTGTTATATGCATATTTTACAAATATATAATTACAAACGAGCCGTCCGAGCTAATGTCTCAGGTAGGCGAGCTGAGTCCGGGTTGCAGCTAGGCGTGTTTTATCAGAACTTGTTTCACGTGTCCGTCGCTCGTGGTGCTTGGCTCCCGCCTCGTTCACAGTGCGTGCGTTGGTGCACGTTGCTCAACAGTGTATATGGTGTCACCTTCTTGTTCTCGCAATAGCGGAAGAGCGGTGAAAGCCATTGTTGGCGCGATAGTTGATAATATTTTGGAGAGTGAAACGAACAGTGCGATGACGGGCTTGGTCGCTTTGGGGAGGATGCGCGATGTCCATTCGGGTAGAGCGTCCCACATACGCCGTGTGCGGTGATAGGCTGTCCATATCGTCAGAGCTCAGGATATACGCATGGACATGGGGTCCACGAGGACATCGAGGATTGGCTTCTGCACTATGAACGTGTGTCCCGCCATAACGGGTGGTCAGCTGAGAACTGCTTGCAGAACATTGACTTCTCACTGGAAGGAACTGCGAGGCACTCACTGGAAAACCACGAGGTTTGTTTGACGTCGTGGGAGGTGTGCAAGCAAGAACTGAAGAAGACGTTTGCCTGCCAGCACCGACGTGAGAGGGCCGAAGATCTCCTGCGAACAAGAACTCAAGGCCTAAATGAGAACATCACCAGCTTCGTCGAGGATGTTCTCCACCTGAGTGTCCGGGCCGATCCTCAGGCTACCAGGAGAAGAAGCTGCTCCACCTGATGAGGGGTGTGAAAGACGAGATATTCGGCGGTCTGATCCGCAATCCCCCGACAACTGTCGGTGGGTTCGTCACGGAGGTGACAAATATGGAACGTGCCCTACTAGCACGCGCAAGACACTAACAGCGATTTCCCCGCGTCGCCGCGTTTTCGTCGTCCGGCTGCAACACAACGGAACTTCGCGAGATCATCCGGGATGTTGTCCGAGAAGAAACCAAGAAGCTTCTACCTGCCGCCGGAAGCCCAGCTACGCTCTCAATCGCCAAGATTGTCAGCGAAGAAGTTCAGCAATACCTGCAATCAGAGGTTCCCGTCAGCGCCGCTCCAGAACCACCTACGTTGAGCTACGCCGCAATGGCCCGACGACCGCCGCCAGCTACTCAACATTACCCGGTGGCGCCACGACAGGACTCACCAGCGCAGGCGTACACCCGACGCCACGACTAAAGGCATCAGTGCGACTGCAGAGCCCAACCAACTTCAAGGAAAACCGACGTATGGAGGACAGCGTATCGTCGACCAATCTCCTATCACTGCGGTGAAACCGACCACATTTACCGTCGATGCACCTGCCGACAACTGGGGCTGCGCGGGTTCAACTCGAACGACCCGCGCCCACGGTACGGCGAACGCCCTCGCGACATCGAGGAGTACCTCCGACGTTCGCCATCCTCAGCGCCGCCTCTCCGCCGTGAATCTCGCCCACCGTCGCCCAACCGTTCAGCGTCTAAAGCGCCACGACCCCGCCGGGAGAGCCTGTCTCCCCTGCGTCGCCGGGAAAACTAATGGTGAATTCTGCTCGCAGATCTCGAGCGCTCCAAAAGCGCTCCATTTGGAGCGCGCATATTTCGCTCGCAGATCTGGCTCGAGCTGGTCATCTTCCGCCCGTAGATCTCTGGCAACGCCCGCTCCACGGAGCGCCTCAAACACCGCTCAACTTGCTCTGCGGGATTTCACAGATCTTTCCGGAAGTTGACAGAGCGGCCCACGTGATTTCCTTCAAAATTGGCAGTGCGCAAGCGCGGCGAGGTTGGCGAGGTCGGCGGGCCGGTTGGGTCGTCGAGTTGGATCTGTTCGGGTGCGTCAGTTGTTGACGGGGGATTGTGACGGCTCGAACGCTTCTACCTCGCGTAGATCAGGGATACAAAGCCGGGACTGTGGACCGTGGTAAATCGTAAGCGCTGACATCTGTGATCGTGAGAGGAAGAATGAGAAAAAGAACGACAGGAAAGCCGCAGGCAGACGCAAGGTTCGGCCTGTTCATTCCGCAGCCAATGATTGTTTACCTTTTTACACCTCATTCCGCCGGCGTTTTCCCGTGCAATAAAGCAAGAAGAGATTAGGCAACGACCATGCAAGTGATGGTTTGTTACCTCTGTGTTTATTAAAGTCGTACCAGAAACCTGAACTCCACCGCTGGCAATCGCTGTTCGTGCCCCGCCGCTTCGACGCGGCCGAAAGGTATGTGACGGTGCCGAACGCGGACGTCTTCGTTATTTGCGACATGAGCGCCGTGGTACGTATAACTTCGCCCGGACTGTGTCGCGTGTTATTTCTGCGTCGGAAAGATCAGTCGGCTGAGGCATTGGTGGGCTTGTCAAGTTCGAGCAGCGGCCATTTTGAATGGCGGAGGGGGAAGCGGTGGGGAGGGGTGTGGGGGAGGTCGCTCCAAAAAGGCGAGTTTATCTTCCCCTCGTCGATTCGGAGCGGGTCCCACGGAGCGGAATTTCTCCTCCCTCGCGGATTTCGGAAAGCGCTCCGGATGTACGAGAGGAATTCACCATAAGTGCGGCAACGCCTGGAGGTGGCGTTGCCCAAGACGACCGATGTAAAGAGACTCCAAGAACGCCGGAGCGCTCCCACTCTCCCGACGCTACGCAACACAACGACGCCCTCGCATCGGTGTCCAACAACCTAAACGTCACTATTGACAGCCACGACGCATCGGCACTCGTGGACACCGGAGCAGACTACTCAGTCTTGAGTGAGAGGCTCTCTCGCCGCCTGCGAAAAGTGAAAAACGCCGTGGGAAGGCCTTCAAATACGAACCGCCGGAGGGCACCTCGTCACCCCAGTCGGAAGATGCACTGCTCGCGTCGAGATCCACGGTGAGACGTGCCCTGTGAAGTTCGTCGCTTTGCCAGACTGTGCGAGGGACGTTATCCTCGGAATGTACTTTCTCTTCGAGAATGGCGCCGTCATCGACCTCGGAGCAAGCAGGTTGACGCTACGAAAACCTGTTTCACCAGCGGAGGATCGCGAAGCGACGTCATCCGCGGTCCGAGTTCTCGCAAGCCATTTGAACTTACCGCAGCGGTAGAGTGTTGTCGTGCCCGTCGGGATTACCGAAGCTTTCTGTGGCGAAGTTCTGCTCGAGGGAAGCCTCCAGTTGCTTCTAGGAAGAGGAATAGTCGTCGCAAGAGCAGTAGCTGAATTTCAGGATGGCCGCACTGTGGTCCTCGTGACGAACTTCCGAAATGAAACGCAACACCTCATGAAAGGCGCACCAGTTTGCCACGTCGAGGAACTCCAAAACTCCGCCGAAATCGCCGCCATTACTGACGAATCATTGCCACCTCAGGAACACAGTACGTCGCCAGCGCAGCTCGATATTGACCCTAAGCTTCTGGGCCCGAAGCGACGGCACCTGATTAACCTCCTCACCGAAACCGCGTCTGCTTTGTGACGTCATCGAAGGTGCGACAAACCGGCGTTGCGAAGCACCGCATCGTTACCGAAGACGATGCGCGCCCCGTGCATCGATCGCCGTACAGAGTTTCCGTTAAAAAAAGAGGGTGATCCAGGAGCAAGTTCAAGAGAAGCTGAACGACGATGCAATTCAACCTGCAAGCAGTCCGTGGGCCTCTCCAGTCATACTGGTTAAGACGAAGGACGGAACGCTTAGGTTCTGCGTGGACTACCGGCAGCTGAACGCGGTGACGAATAAAGACGTGTATTCACTCCCCCGCATCGACGACGCGTTAGACCGGCTGCGCCACTCCCGATACTTTTCATCGATGCACCTGAAGAGCGGCTACTGGCAGATCGAAGTCGACGAACGGGACCGAGAGAAGACAGCTTTCGTCACGCCGGATGGATTGTACGAGTTCAAGGTGATGCTTTTCGGACTATGATCAAAAAACCTGCGCCGACTTTACTTAACAAGATGAACAATTTAATCAAACGTTTCGTCTCCCATGGGAGACAGGCCGGAGGCGGTGAACTCGCCTAAACGAGCACAAAAGGGACGTGGCGAAGGCCACGCATGCGACAAGAGCGAAGACTGAACTCGTAGACCATTGTTGGAATACGGGTCACAGTTTCGACTTTGAGAATGCGTCCACTTTGGCGCGTGAACAAAGGTGGGGTCCGCGCAGGTTCGTGGAATCATGGTTCGTTCGAAGTGGCTCATCGGCCTGCAACTCCAACCGTGGCCCCCTCCCCGATGTGCACGCGGACTTGCTTAAATAGGACTGTTGAAGTTTTTTCGCTCATTCCTGCTTGAAGGTCTCACTGATGATGTCTCCCGCATGGGAGACGAAACGTTTGATTAAATTGTTCCTCTTGTTAAGTAAAGTCGGCGCAGTTTTTTTGATCATTATGATTCCCGGCTTTTGGAATATTTTTGCATTTTCGGACTATGCACGGCGCCAGCAACTTTCCAGCCTGTCATGGACACCGTACTGGCATGACTGAGGTGGCACAGCTCTCTTCTCTACCTCGAGGACGTCGTAGTGTTTTCCGGCGACTTCGACGAGCCCTTGCGACGACTCCGAGCTGTTCTCCAAGTCATTCGAACCGCCGGACCCACCCTCAAGCCGTCAAAGTGTCGGTTCGCCTATGACAAACTGAAGTTGCTAGGTCGCGTGGTTAGTAACGAAGGCGGTTGCCCAGACCCAGAGAAAACTCGAGCCGTAGCAGCATTTCCAGCGCCGACAGACAAGAAGGCCGTGCAAAGGTTTCTTTGGCTATGTGCCTACTATCGGCGCATCGTTCAAGATTTCGCAAGGATTTCCGAACCGCTCACTGACCTCACGAAGGACGCCCAGAAGTTCCAATGGGCCGAGGAGCAGCAGAAGGCATTCGACGAGCTGAAGTGACGTCTCCAACCTCCTCCTGTTGTTGGACATTTCGATCAGGATGCGGAGACCGAGATTCACGCAGACGCAAGTAACGCTGGACTTTGCGCGGTACTGGTTCAATTGCAGGAAGGCACAGAGCGAATTATCGCCTACGCAAGTCGGGCGCTGTTCAAGGCGGAGAAAAATTACTCCACGAATAAGAAAGAATGCCTTGCGGTCGTCTGGGCAATCACGAAGTTTCGACCGTACTTGTGCGGGAGCCCGTTGCGCGAAGTCACGGACCACCACTCGCACTGCTGGCCCGCAAACCTCAAGGACCTGTCAGGACGCCTCGCTCGATGGAGCCTCCGACTACAAGATTTCAACATGACTGTGGTCTACAAGTCAGCCCGCAAGCACAGTGACGTCAACTGCCCAGAGCCCTCGTCGAAACACTTTCCGGCAGCAGCGACGATGATGACGACGAAGGCTTCCTAGGTGCAGTGAACACCGACTACATGGCACGACATGAAAGAGACTATCCCGAGTTGCGCGCACTGATCGAGCACCTCAAAAGACAAGGGGGTACTATCCCCCTGTTTTCTTGAGAGCCCTGCCGACCTTCGTCCACCGACAAGGTGTACTTTACAAGGAGAACATCGGAAACAAAAGCTCGCGATGGCTGCTGGTAATCACTACCGAACTGCGAGCGGAGCTCTTTCAAGCCTGCCACGACTATCCGACATCCGGACAACTTGGTTACAGCCGTACGCTGTCCCGGATCCGTGAAAAGTATTATTGGCCCAAGCTGTAGAAGACCGTTTACCTCTACACACGATCGTGCCACGAGTGCCAGCGACGCAAGAAACCGCCGACAAAGCCAGCAGGTCTTCTGCAGCTGATTGCTCCCCCGACCGCACCGTTCAAGCAGATCGGAATCCACTTGGTCCTTTCCCACCATCGACGCAAGAAAACAGATGAATAATCGTTTCCACAGATTATCTCCCGCGGTACGCCGAAACGAATGCCTTTCCTTCAGGAACTGCTGTGAAAGTCGACAAGTTTTTCATCGAGTCCATCGTTCTTCGGCACGGGGCTCCCGAAGTTCTGATCTCAGACCGTGGATCATCGTTCATGGCCCAGCTGACGCAATAAAATCCTTCGTCTCAGCCTCACCAGCCACCGGCGCACCACAGCGTACTTTCCGCAGACCAACGGGCTGACGAAGAGACTCAACAAGACCATCGCCGACATGATCTCCATGTACGTCGACGTGCAGCACAAGACATGAAACGAGGGGTAGCAGTGCGTCACATTTGCCTACAACACAGCCGTGCAAAAGACCACCGGGGTAACACCCTTTTAACTGGTGCATGGTCGCAAAGTAACAACAATGCTGGACGCCATGTTACCCCACGAACCGACTGTCGGCGGAAGAGACGACACCCAGGTGGTTGCTTAACGGGAAGAAGACCGTCAGCTCGCCAGACTACAGATTCAATCTCAACAACGTGTCTACACTGGCCGCTACAACCTTCGTCGTCGGGACGTCCACTTCCAGCCCGATACAAGGTGTGGGTGTGGACACCGATCCGCCGCCGTGGTCTCAGTGAGAAACTCCTGAAATGCTACTTCGGACCCTGCAAAGTGCTTCGTCGACTCGGGGATCAGAACCACGAGGTGATGCCCGACGGAACAAGAACATCCTCACGCCGCCCACCACGACCTGAAGTCGTCCACGTTGTGCGCCTAAAGCCGTACTACGCTCGATAGGACTGTGGACCGTATGTGTTCTAAATGACTCTTTAGCTTACCGTTCTTCTTATTTTCTTTGTTTTGTTTTGCGTTGCATCAGGGCGATTCACTTTTTAAAGGGGGGAGTAATGCCGCGCGCGTAGTTGACTAAGTAGGCAGCGCGGCTCTGGCCTAACGGTTATTGTGCTTGCTTCCCACGCGAAGAGCCAGGGTTTGATTAATGGACGCGCCGTGTCTTTTTTTTTTTATTCTTGCAATTTAGTGTTCTGGTAAATTCGTGACCTCTGTTACAGGTCCGAGGTTAGAATGTTTTATGCGCGAACTTTCTACGCCGATTGTTCCAGAAGCCCATGCGTGTACAAAAGGGGCTTCGCGTGGCATGCCGTAGTCAGTCTTGTTACAGCGACCGATCCTACTATTACGCCGCTATCGACGCCTCGAAGCTCAATTGTTTGCTTCTGTTTCTTTTTTGCTTTGGGCACAAGTTCGCCGCATTAAACGTTTATTTATTCCTGTTTATTTATTGTTCTTTTGGTCACAATTTGTGACAGAATCTCAGTTTTTAAGCACTCTCATTTCAGCTCAACACAACGCTACACGAGAAACTTTTGAGTAGTGCCGGTTCTAACTCCATTTTGCACTAGAACTAGGAATCGCATGAAAGAAATAACCGGACAAAACACTTCATACAGTAGCGTAAATCAAGAACATCACAGTGATCTTAATTTCCTCGGTTAGGGCTAGCTGTTGCGTCAGCGAATGAAGATTATTTTGATAAAACAAAGTGGTGGAAAATGCTCCTCGTGTATAGTTGTATAGGTTTCTGTTCACAGTCATCGTTTTTTGTCACATTTTCAGCGAGTCACATTTTCAGCGACACCGCACCGCACACGAACGAAGGTAAACAATCAAGATGGTGGAGTGTTCCCCCTGTTGGCCCCTCCGTCAGCGTTGTGTGACAATGCTCCGACTGTCGGACAAAATATCGGCAAACACTGTTTCCGGTCGACAGAAACGTGTTTCCCGAAGGTTGCTGTTGCCTCAACGTGACAGCGTCGGCGAAAACATGTCTCCCGTGTTTTTAGACAAAGTTGTTCAACTGTTTTCTTAATATGACAGTGCCTTAAAAGTTTGGCTTGTTGGGTGTTTGTCCTTAAGCCTACTTTTTAGAGTCTGTCCGAGTTCTTCACTGAATTTAGTAACTATTGCATATGTGTTTATACTGTTAGGGTGATGCTATCGGCAGCAGAAAGGACAGGACTTTACACAATGATAGATCAAACAAAGAATTTATGGAGGCCGAGCCGGCCCGTGGGGCCTGGCGCGAGATGGTCGTGCGCGCATATGCCCCGTTGTCGTCTTCAACTTCCTAACAATATATATATATATTCCCAGTTTTGGGTAATTTTATGGACGTTCCTCATCCAGTTTAGTTTATCGGGCTCTGTCCTGGTGCATATACGTACTCATTACAAGTGCCGCTTCTTGGTTCACAAACGCGAACACAAACAAAATCCAGCAAAGTAAACCCATTTCTTTCAAAGTAATGAGGTCCTGCTATATTGTCCCAATAAATACGGGTACGTCCGGGCTGGGGTGGCGTAGAGGCCGATACACATCAAGAACAACGTGTCTGAAACGAAAACGTATGTTAGCTTCCATGATGATCTCCTCGTTTGAGTGAACTGGTGCGCTTGCAAACTTACCAAGCTTGTCGTGAGTATGATGCACGTGCTCTTACGCCAGGGGCGCCAGAAGGACATCAATCTTGCAGCAGGGCATGCCACTAACAGCTTCAGCACTCACAAAAGTAGTTATCTTAATAACAACTTTTTAAAAGCTTAAAAATCAGCTTTAGAAAATCTACAGAAACTGTGAAGTGACTCCAGAACCGTATTGCTAGCCTGAATAACAAAATTGGAAGTGCGGGTACGTCGACAAGGACCTCAAACGATGCATACTATTTGAGAGAGTCGACTTTGTTCAGTGATTTTGCGAGAATAGGATAATTACTCTTGAGATTACTTCGCGTTGTGTCGTGAGAGCTCCCGGATGAAAACATCAGACGGCACATTCGTAACACTGTCACGAATTTAAATATAAGTCTCTTTTTTTTTTACAGCAATCTAAGAACACCCGAGAGTGCAAGATATGGTGCTGCTTTCAGTATTACAGCCATTGCCTACAAGCTGTTCTTACGGATGGAATGGAATGTACAAACGGACACGTAAGGACTACTCTTGGTAACTTTCATCGTGGATAATTCCTACTAAAGGCATGCCATTTAACAACACACCAGGTCATTACGTCTTTTTGCCTACAATCTGGATTTAGCAATTTCATATTGTATTTTGCTCTAAAACAAAAGTCAACTTAACCCAAAATATATAGGTTAGCAATTGTGCAGTTAAAGTGGCATTTGTTATGGTTAAAGGAAAGCACTTAGCCACGCAATATGATTGTTATTAATCATCTCTTCGTATTGTATGTCTCATCGTTAACTCTTGCACTTTTTTTTAAATATTCCTAACATGTCACAACGTAATGTGTGCTATTTCCATGGAGAAAATACGTTTCGCAGAACGTTGTTGTCTAATCAGGGACAGAGTTAGTAAGCTTAAGTGTGTAGCTGAAGGAGACGGTCTGCGGCGACATCAATAGCTAGCATCAAGCTACAAGCCCAAATAAATTTGGTACTTTACTGTTTCTATACATCCCCGGAAAGAAGCTGAATTGCAACCGAAAGTATATAACTAGGATATGTTTATTTTAAGCAGAAACAAAGCACAGAAGTCTGACGAATTTGTTTGGAGCTTTGGCTTATTCCAAGGATTTGGAGTTCAATTACCTAGGACTCTAACGATGAGCTACATAACGATGAGGTTTTGTAGATAAGGTTTTGTCATTTTTGATACTTTCATTATTAGGCGCTACTCTTGAAATCCACGTAGGTAACCTATTAGGCCAATATTATGGTTAAAGCAACTTCGTATAAGAAAACCTCTAAACGTTTGCTCACAAAAAATGAAGATATAAATAACTATATCGCGTCAGCCGCAATTATGTGTTTATTATAATGCTGAACACGCAGAGTTGCATTTAGCGAAATACGCAATCTAAGAAATCTGGTGCGTCAAGATTCCCACAGAGCGCATGGTAGCACTAACCCCTGTAATCTACGAATGAAGTTCGGCAAATGACGATGTTCAAACAATTTCTAGATAAAAAAAATGAAAGCCGTTTACAACTCCCTGTAATGCCGAATTAGAGCGCAGGTCTTAAGGAGGAGGATGGGAGGGCTTGAGGGGAGAATATACCCCTTCTCCGTCCTCCTCACTTCGTCATCCTGCCTGCTACTCCACCACGGGGGTCACGTTGTCTCACGGGGTCCACGTGCCCCCCCTGAGGTCACGTGACATCAGGGGACCACGTGATTTCAGGCGGATCACTTGCTTCAGGGGGTCACGTGACCTCGGGGGGGGGGGGGGGGGCACGTGACCTCAGGGGGGGGTCAGGTGACCTCAGAAGGGTCACGTGACCTCGCGGGGGGTCACGTGCCCACGGTTACGCCGACGGCGACGGCGACGCCGCTCAAGCCGGAAACGTGCGCCTAAGAGCTGCACTTTAAAAAAGTCTGCATGACATTTAACATGAGTTTGCATCATGATTAGTCTCACAGAGCAGATAGCTATTTCGAGTCTAAATATTATTGTTTCGTCGCGATTCGCATACTCCCTGTAGATCACATCGACTGGCTCTCTCAAGTGCTCTGCTGAAAGGAAAATTCACTCGATATCTTACAGTGTACATGCCATAAGTGGAAAGAGACGACCAGCATAAGCGATGGTCACATATTTTACACTTCCACTCTAAAAAAACGCCTGCATGTCTTTTTACCCCCAAAATACTCGAAGAGCCAATCTCTGCGTTCTACAAAATCAGCTCAGCAAGTGATGAGGCGCAACATCTGTTTAGACCTCAAAATTAAATCTGCGCTGTGACATTACGCAATCCAAGTATAACGCTTCGCATTGCGTAATGCCACAGCGCAGACTTCATCTTTTTGTCTAAACGGACGTTCCGCCTCATCATTCGCTGAGCTGATTTTGTAGATCGCAAAAATTGGCTCCTTGAGTGTTTTGCGGGTAAGTAGACGCGCAGGAA
>JABSTQ010005714.1:0-28415 GCA_013358835.2 Ixodes persulcatus
ATGCACGTTAGGACCCAGGCTAGCGGTTGTACTGCACTGGCTAAATTTCCCATTTACCGGTGGGAGACAAGTCGCACGCTGAGGTAGACTGAGTTCTAGGCTGTATAAACATACACACACACCATTTTTGTTTATCTCTGCCATCGTAAACAGTCCCGACATCTTGCCTATCATCCTTAGCGTATGTCCAAGCGGATGCTGTAGACTGCGGTGAATGCACTCTTAATTCGCCATCAAACTGCTCGTAGACATCATACAAAAGACGGGGTCATGATGCCGAAATTATCTGCGGACACTTCAGAAGCATGTTGAAACATGCTTTCTTTGTGTACGTCAAGCATGTCTGCAGCCAGTGTTTGTACGACCAACGTGGCAGGGCCGTCACACTGATGTCTCGCAATGCGGGGCGCAAGTTCTGCTTCTGGCACAGGGATTGGGATTATGTGTGAACTCCAAGCTCTTATTGGCTGATTGTAAAAAAGTGAAAGCCGTTTACAACTCCCTGTAACGCCGAATTGGAGCGCAGCTCTTGAGGAGGAGGAGGGAAGGGTACTCAGGGGAGGGTATACCCCCCTCCTCCTCCTCCTCCTCCTCCTCCTCCTCCTCCCCTCATTCTTCAATCTCCTCCGGGGGGGGGGGGGGCCCCTCGCGCGGTGCATTATGGGACATTTCCCATAATGCACCGCGCGGTTACGCCGACGCCGACGGCGACGGCGACGGCGACGCCGCTCAAGCCGGAAACGGGCGCCTAAGAGCTGCGCTCTAAAACAAAATAATGGGTAGACCTCACTAGCATTGAGATCAACTCACTACCCTTCCAATCAAAGCCAATAAGAACTCGACGTCGTTCTGACGTCACCGCAACCCCTGCTCAAGAAGCAGACGTCTTGCTCTCCGCATAGAAGATGTACCGTCATCAGGAACCGCGTAAACAGCGATGCGTGTCAGAGCGTGTTCAAGCGCGCGAGACAAGCGAACACTCTGGCACGGGACCTCGAACTGAACCGACGTTGGGCCTAGCTGGCCGTGTCTTATTTTTCTATAATCCTCTTCTGGAAGAAAAAATACTAACCATGACTTCTCGGACATCACAATAGACCGATTTCTCCAAACGTTCGGCGCATGCGTGACGCCGCCAAAACTTTAGTTCATAGGAGGCAGGTGGCAGTGCACGAGACGGCTCCTGCCGTTTCTTGCTCTGCCTGTGCATACCTTCCGCGAGGTCGTCACACGTGCAAAAAGAGTAAAGTTCCCGTCATGAATCGCGACAGTGGTAGCGTAGCCGAACTGGCTGGTGAGATCGGTCTATTGGCGAGACGAGGGAGGCTTAGGACTGGCCACGCCTGAGTTTGGTCATCTTCCAGAGTTTGATGGCACATGCAGCTCCTGGAAATCTGGGTACGCACGGCTCCAATATTTTTCGAAGCCAACACCATCAAAAACGCTCCGAAGAAACGAGCCCACTTACTAACGCTGTGTGGGGGAGATACATACGATGTGGTCCGCGCTCTCATCCAGCCTCGGCAGCTAGGCCAGGTGATCTTCGACGAGATTGTACAAGTCTTGGAAGATCACTTTGATCTACAGCCAGCCGAGGTCTACTGCAGAGCACGTTTTCAAGCTCGTGATCAAGAGAACGGCGAAACAGTGGGTGCATACGCAAAGACCGTGAAGAAACTCGCAGCAGACTGCAATTTCGGAACCAGCGCCGAGCAAGCAACTAACCCGTCAGTTCTTCCCTTAAGGTGCAACCCCACCGTGCATAACGTTTTGGTGCTTTTTTGACGGCTTACAACTTTATTTCTATGTATTCTACAATTATAACATTAATGTCAAATTAAAGAGCTATCTTTCAACAATATTTTAATGTCTCGATATTACGATTGTTTTTAGTTGTTAGTTAATTATTCAGCTTTTAATAGACCCCAGTCTATAAAATTGAAAAAATTATTTATCGAGTTATAACGTCCCATCGTCCACGATATTTTACATGAGCGTTTGTTGGATGTAATAAATTAAAAAAAGTAAGCAACGACCTCTACAGATACTATATATTTTAAAATAAAAAATAAAGTTTAAAATTGCATTATTTTATGGCGCTATAAAAACGGAATCACGTCAACTAATCAAAATAACGAGACATTAAATTATGAAGCATCCTTCGATATTACATTTTCCAGAACTTCCATATTGATACATTACACGTTAAGAATGTTATAAGACCTCAAACGTTTCCCATTCAGTTACGGCAAATCGTAGTTTCTTAATATAAAGTACAGATGGCGACACGTGTTCAAGAACAGCTTGATGTGCATTTTCCGTCGTGTGCCGCTTGGAACGCCACGTGAAAGACAAAAAAAAAGCGCCAGATGTCGGGGTGTCAGATGCCTGGATGTCGGCAGTGAGCGAGCCAGAGATGTCAGAACAACAAGCGCGAGGCTGCGGGTGCACCACAGCTACTTTTGCGCCCGTTCTACTGTGCTTCGGTACACATGCCCGACGCGATCCAAATGGAATGGGCGCCATGAAATACTGTCTGCCTTTTCAGATTCTACCCCGTATGCGAAAGCATATTAATGTTTGTATCACTTGCAAAAGTCATTTTCGCAAACAAACTGTGCTTGTCAGAATGATTCAACGATATTTTGTTTTAGAAACCACCTTAGTGGCTCTTAAGTGGCAGTGATATTAAAACAAAACACAACACATTAGGGACAGAACGAGCGGGTTGGTAGGGATAATTAAACTTGAGGAAGAAAACGAGACGGGACGGACAAACACAAACTTCCATTGAAACTCAACAGGGGCAAACTCTGGGGTCGGTGACATAGGACAAGAACAAACAGGGCTCACGTTAACGATGTAGGGACAGAACGAGCGGGTTGGTAGGGATAATTAAACTTGAGGAAGAAAACGAGAAGGGACGGACAAACACAAACTTCCATGGAAGTTTGTGTTTGTCCTTCCCTTCTCGTTTTCTTCCTCAAGTTTAACAACACAATAAATCGTCACTGTCTCTGAGCCAACGCGCTAGCCTATGAATCTATATTTGTCGGGTTTAAATATCGGCCGAGGTGCCGGCACTCCGACGGAGGCCAATCTGAGATTTCGGTTGCACGTCAAAAGATCTCCAGCTAGTCAAAATAAACCCGCATTTTTTTTTATTGTGACGTGTTATGTGATTTTTATTGGTTTGGCTTGTGAAACCCTAAGATCTGAATATTTGCTTTGCTTTACCTTAGTTCGGAGCGCAGCCAACGCTACGGGCTGATGAAGCCACTGAAGCAGCGCCAAGAGCGCGAGGTCAAGCTGTTCGTTCTCTTTCTGTGCCTATGCGGTCGGGCTAAACTAGAGCCACTAAATTAGCTACGTTTCATACACATCTTGGTGCTTAAAATGATGGTTGTCAGTTATCTGAAGCTTTATCTGAAATCACAGGAAACGCTTTTCTGTCCTCCCCAAATGTTCAAACAGTCGCGACAAAGCAAAGCAATATTAAGTGAGCTTCCTGACACCGAAACTAATGCTGAGGAAGTCGCACTTTTCAATCATGGTGATCGGCAGCTGCGTTTGATTTGTTACTAACCACTAACCCACAACATTATCGGGGAAAAAAGTGCCGATACTCTAAGCGAAGCTCATGTGGTTTAGCTCACAGGCTAAAGGTACATTTATACTCCAACGTAACGTCGTCGGGCGCCGCGTAGCGCAGCGCGCGCAGGTACTTATTGGTTGCAGATATCGAGTTCCTGGTTGCCGGCCAATAAAAGGCGCGCGTTCTGCGCTACGCTGCGTTCAGTGCGCTCAACGTCGGAGTATAAACAGCCCTTAACCCTAAAGCCCCTTCATGTTTCAGAAGCAGCGCAAGTTTCGTCGATGCACGAGGCACGTGCAACGTGCAGCCCTTGGGAATGTCATGGCGGCACAGCGCAGCACTGAGCTAGATTTCAGACGCCGTGAGTTTCCCAGAAGTGGCGCGCGGGACGTGCCTCGAGCATTTTTACAACAATGAATGGCGCCACTTTTCCCGCTAAACCAAGTGCGGTGGGGGATCGTTGGCCGAGTGTGTTGCGGCACCGCAGATCAGAGCACGTGGAGAAATGCTCGAGCGCGAGCTCCGTTCAAATCACGGAGCTCACGCTGCAGAACCTGTAGGGACTAATACCCAAATCACACGGCAGCGTAAAGGTACCTTTAGCCCAGGTACCTGTCGTAAAGGGAGCTGGAGATCGTGATCACAGGGCGCATAAAGGTCCCTTTTGCTAAGGGAGTTCCTGTGTTAAACGGAGCTCGCCGAGCTCCCTTTACAGCTACAGGGAGTAGCCTCGAACCCACGAACTCAGAATAAGAATCACAGATATATAAATATACAGTATCTTCTTTAATGCAGTAAAACAAATTGAATATAAATAAGTGGCAAATTATGAAATGATTGTCATCACAAATGTGATGGAATAATACATTATCGAGGAACGCATACTCTAGCTAGCAGGTAGCAGCGGCGGCACGTGGAAAAGAATGTCTGCTACGAACCCGAACACGATGGACCAGTGCGAGCTCTTTTTCAAGGTTGTAGATGAGTCACCCAACTCTTTCGCCCAGGACCCTTTATCTTCGTCGTCGTCCATCCCTTTCGATCGCGTCACTGGCGTAACCGTGAGACTCCATCGTGGTTCGTTTCTGCCGGGCACTATTTAGCTATATACTTCAGTGAGAACTTTGCTGGAAAATGGAGCAGCTAAACATAAAAAGGTCGCCCACCTCGCAATGGAAGCTCGTAAACGCAGATGATTTAGGGCCAGTGTGGACAGACGGGTCGGACGTTTTAAAGCAAGACTCATTTAGGTGCGCCCTTAAACAAAGAGAAAAAAAATAATGTGCCGCAAAAGCAGACAGAAATATTATTTAGGTTTTATATGTGATATTTCACACACAATAATGATAAAAAAAACTGCGCGTCAAACCGATTTCGAGGAATAATTGTTTATCACGTGCTCCTCTCGCGGTTAAGCAGGAATGCAATCGACATCAACTTAAAGTGCTCCGTTTATGTATCGTGTGATCAAGAACGCCGTTTACAACAGGTATTAGCGGCGAGAAGTTTTGGTGGCGCCCTCCTGTGGTTCCCCCTTGTGACGTCATTACCTTGCAAACAACAAGTTCGATGGTGTTTGTTATTAGCATGTTGGAAGCTTGAAATCATTGCGCCCTTAAAGGAACACTGCCAACACCGTCAAAATTAAAGTTCTTTCATTCCTCTTATTTCCGTCCATATAAATCCCCTTTCCGACGTCATAGTCAGCGTTCGGCCAATCGTGGAAGGCCGACCACAGCGACGCTTTCGGTCGCGCACGGGGCTAATACCTTCAGCTAAGGGACCTAAGCTAAAGGTACCTTTACGCTGCCGTGTGAATGGGGTATAAATCTCCTCGATGTGTTTGCGTTGGTCTTTCAAATAACCTCAAAGGGGCCAGTGCACGAGGCCCGTGTCTCGAGCGGCCCTTGGAGGAAAATGGCGGCGCAGCACTAAAATGACTGGCCCTTGAAAGCGAATGGCGGCGGAGCACCCGCTCCTGGCACGTGTCTTGCGGGTTTCCACAACAATGGTTGGCGGTACTTGTAAAACACGCCTTTATCAAGGGGCTTTAGCAGGGACCCTGGGTTCAGTCGCCCATCTGCATCCTACCGTCGTGCGATCGTGTACCACATCGTATTGCACGTTATAGACCCGAGCTAACAGTTGTACTGCACTTTCTATAACCTTCAACGGGTAACAATGTCGCCCTACGAAACTGCTGCTCTCTAAAAAAACTAACGAATAATTTTGAATGCGCCGTTATATTGCATTTTTAATGTGTGTTCGCGTGTTCGTGTTCTTTCTTTTGTCTACATTTTGGATTATGCGGCTCATACTTATGATGAAACAGACTATAGTTGTCGAACTTCTGGAAAAATTATTATATAACTAAGAAAATGGCACATAAACGCAAAAGACAAAAAAAAAAAAAAAAAAAAAAAAACACGCGCACACACATAGGCGCACTTAATAAAAAAATTGAAATAATAGAATTGATTATAATTGTGTTTTCAAAGTCTTGAGCGCACCAAAAGCTATAAAAGCGAGCTCGATGCTTTGGGTGGTGCGCTTGTTCACTGGAAGCGTAGTTCAGGGCAGTCAGGGTTGGGCAGTATCGCGATACAAATGTATCGCGATAGTATTTCAGAGATACATTTCGTATCTGTATTTCTGTATCGCGATACATTTTTTCACCAGTATCTGTATTCCTGTATCGAAATACATTTGGAATGTTTCTTTGTATCGCGATACAATCAGGATGAAATGTATTTCGTTACATTTTATTGAGAAATACCCCCCCCCCCCCCCCCCCCCCTGAAAAAAAAAATCCAAGTCCAAACGCATTCTTTTCTTACTTCTGAGGGCACTAGGGCCGAGAAGATGCTGGGCATTGTTACTATGCTGACCAAGGTTCCTTCCGATTCTCCAAACTATTTTTCTATGCATCCTCGTCTCTCTTCTGAGACGTGTTGCGTAGTCGGGGTCCGGGGATTCGAACCAGATGGCGTGCCAGGAGTGGAGTCAGAGCATCTTCTGCCACAGGTCCTTAGGTAGGGATTTCTTGAGTGATTGTTAGCTGGCATCCAATGCCCAGTGCTAACTGTCTCTCTTACTGTAGCGTGTTGAACTTCACGCCGTGAAGTTCAACACATACTCGAATGCGTCTGCGGTTGCGTCCGTAATATTGCACGGGTCAAGGCTACGTCATCAGCCGACGTGAACGTGACCCGATGCGCTGGTGATCAGAAACCCAGGAAGGAGGCCAGACGTGGCCTCGCTGTGCCGACCGATACTTCGTACACCTGCGACTCGTCTCGAGCACGCTCTTTCTCGGAGAGCTCCCACCTGTGCCGGCAAAATCAGGTCGCAATCCACGAGGTCTCTGTTTGGATGATGCTAGGCGAAATTTGAGGACTGCAATCCATGCGTCGGTGGCGGAGGGCCGGCAGGAAGAACCTTCACAACAGGGATGCCACCGTATCGTTTTTTCAACCATAACAGAAGATAAGACGTGTTCCAGGATGTCTAAGGTGGTCTACTACTCTCGAAAATTCCAAATGGCGCTGCCTGCACGATATTCAACGAGGTAACCAACAACGAAAGTACGTATTGTCCTTTCATACAACAGCGTGGTAAAGTTTCATGTTCAAGGCCACACCTACAGATAAAAATACCAGTTCATTCTACCGTAACGTCATGGGATCAATGTTGACAGGGGCGTGCTTATTGGACAGGGGCGTGGTGACGTTTTGATGGGATTTAGGGTTACAAAGAATTTATTTAGAGGTCGAAGTCTTTTTGCATCCCCCATCAGACAGGCAGGATGTCAGGGAAGAGACCACGGTCAGTCCTTGATGGAACGTTTTTTTGAGCCCATTTAAGACTCCTCGTCGTCCACAGCCACTACCTTCAAGGCAAAGTGCCAAAGCCTACGGGAAAGTATTTTCGGGATCAAAATCTTCCACTTCGAACTTCAAGCTTCATCTCAGTTGGCATCTCAAGCAAATTTGAAAAATGTATTGCAGTATCAGTATTTCTGTATTTGTATTTCTGAACTCCCTAAAATGTATTCCTGTATTTGTATTTCCAAATACTTTTCGCCTGTATTTAAAATGTATTTCCGATACGTATCGCGATACATGTTTACAGATATATTTCAGTATCAGTATTTTAGCTACTATTTTAATGTATCCCAGTATTTGTATTTCCAAATACATTTTTGAGTATTTCTGCCCAACCCTGAGGGCAGTATGCTCGCACTTGTAAGTTCCGCTTCGCTCGCAGGATAAAACCAAATACTTTACTGGTAATGTATTTAGTAAAACAAAGCTTACCTTCTGTATATGTGCAATGCCCCCAGTTTTCGCGTGATTACACGCTTGTTTTTCATTATTGTTTTTGTTTCCCACTGCGATTCAGTTCGTGCTCTTTTGTGTGCTACGTGCATTAGAGACCAAGGCAATCCAGGAGAATTCTATTTCGCGGATTGTAAAAAACCCTATGCAACTTGCCACGTGTGCCACAGTCAATACAAAATATTCTAAGCTTCACATGTGACCGTTTGCCTGAGTAAACATTGTTGTTTGTCAAGAAAAAGTGCGATTATATGAAATCACGTGGGAAAAACTCGTTCTAAGCACGCGACCGTTGGCATGCAGTGAATACTCATAATCGGCGCCGAGATGATTGGTCGCAGTCAGCAGGTGGAGTTTTTTCTATCAACCCAGAGTTAGAATGTTTTCTTCTTTCTGTTTTAAGCAATCAGGAGACAACTTACATCAAATCTGAGGGTAATAAAGTACTATGAGCATTCAAACATAACGGCCTGAGCAGTATATGTGTACAAGCTTTAGCTTTTGATGCACCCTTAACTTTCGATACGCTCAACGCTAGTGTAAAATGTAGGGCTGTTTCATTCTTAATCAGCGTACCATGTGCGTGCTTACACTATATTTTATACAACGTCAAACTCTACCCGTTTGCATCTTTTTCGTTTTTGCACACCACTACTTCCGCGCATAAATCACCAAATTAAGACGGGTACTGGATGTCACAAAAAATAAATGTACAGGTTTTTTTTTTTTTTTTACCGCAAAATTAAACTACGCATCGCCTAACGCTCATTCTCTGACCAAACGTAGCGTTAGGTCACAACCAGATGCCACGGTTTCATCCCGAACGGACACCTTATTCAAAAGTTAAAGAATTTTCTGAAAATTTCAATGGGAAAATGGATCCCATTTTTGCCCGTTTTCGGTTTCTGGTGCCATAGAGTCCCATCTATTCGAAACCTCCGTCGGCCGCCGTTTTCCTATTAAACTTTTCAGAAAATCACTTATAACTTTTGAATAAGGTATCGGATCGGGCTGAAACTTTGACATCTGGATGTGACCTCTAGCGCTACCTAAGTGTGGAGAATGAGCGTTCGGCAATGCCTAGTTTATTCTTGCGGTAAAAAAACAAAAACAAAACTGTAATATCTTGTTTTGTGACACCCTGTACATTGCTTCAACTATGTGCAAAACCTATCCATACACCCAGAATGTTTGCCTGGCCAGTCATTGCATTTATCACTAAGATCGTATTAAAATTAACTCTTATCATTTATTGCTGTGAGTTAATTTTTAACCTAGGCATTTTTTTTTATTATGACTCCCGCACCAGTCCTACTTTTGGTTTACCCAACCGTCAACATCTAAACCTGAGAGTCATTTTTTGTGTCTTCCAGTCTCGTGGTTTTGGTCAAAATAAACACCCAGCTACCTAAATGAGACAACTGACCGCCCAAAAAATTGTTCATTTATTTTTTTATTTTTTAGGTAGTTAATTCCAGAAGCTAGAATTTCGGAAACCCAAGTCTATCACGTCATCACGTTTTCCTGGAAATCCACAAAGAGTCAAACACATGTACAACAAAAGGGCCGGCCCGTCATATTGCCGCCCGCAGAGCCGAGAAAGCAACGCTCGGTCACGGACTTCTCGAAGATTCGCGTTCATTCTTGCACCGGACGTAACTTTCGCCCTGTTTTGTTGTTCTCGAAAGTGCCAGTTCATCCTCGCCCGGAGCGCGCGACGCTCGAACCTTCTTTGCCGAACTTTCGAGATGGTGACGCACTGTAGATAAGCTGCAGCCAGCGACCTTGTCGAGTCAGTTTCGCTCTTGCTCTCTGTTGCCGAATCGCCGCCTGCTTTTCTGCTGCCTCGAAGCTCTTTCTTCACTTTTTTTGTTTGGCACAAGTTCGCCGATTAAACCTTTATTTTTCAGTTCACTGTTCGTCCTCTCGTTACCTTCATTCGTGTCAATATAAATCTGATCACATTGAAATATGTGTAATTGGCCTCTGAAATCTCCGATAACGTCGCACAGGCAATTTTATATTTTTCAACGCGTCGGTGGTTTTGTTGTGCATAAGTCTCGCCATTTGGCTGAGGACGATTTTCGCGTTTTGTCATGCCCACATTTGCTGGAGCCGTGAGCTCGGAGCGTAGGCAACTGGCCCCCTTGCACGAGAACTGGCGTAGCCGTGCGCGTTCCAAAGAAAGCTCGTGCAGAGAAAAACAAGCAAAGCACCAGGGATGTCAAATTCAGGATATAGAAAAAGACCACGCTGTATTGAAGCGCCACCACACACGATTTCTCGCATTTATGTACAGTCCTGGAAGGCGATTCCACCGCCATCTGTTGGTTCAGAATCACACTAACCAAGGGTGGGGTTGCACCTTAAAGGGATACTGAACCAAAGAATTTATTGTCCATAATAAGTGGCGCACGTTCTTTCCACGAGCCATCAGCCGCCGGTGTGCGCGAGCACACGCAACGAAAATGACGTCAAAGACCTCCATTCGCGCTTAATGGCTTACCTTTTACACCAGACACCACTGTGTAGATGAAAAACTTGTCTTTATTCTACTTTGGTTCGAAGCCCATACATTTCACTGTCATCTTAACCGCGAATGGAGGTCTTTGACGTCATTTTTGTTGCGTGTGCTCGAGCACACCGGCGGCTGCTGGCTCGTGGAAAGAACGTGCGCCACTTATTATGGACGCTAAATTCCTTGGTTCAGTATCCCTTTAAATATAATGCTGCGAGATCGTTTCGTCTGCGAACTACGAAGCGAACAGGTTCAACAACGGCTATTCAGAGAAAATGGATTGACCTTTAAAAAGGTCTGCGACTTTGCCCTGCGAGCAAAAAACGCCGCAGAAGACCAAAAGAAGGTTTAAGTCCGACTTCAAAGATGTGTACAAGGCGAGCACAAGTGACTGCCAGTCACTTAAACAAGATCGTCCCAAGAATAATGAGAACGCTCAATGCTGCTGGGGATGCGATGCTCAACACAGCCTAAAAACTTACAAGTTCCAAACAGTTTCGTGCGACAACTACAAGAAACGCGGGCACATTAAAAAAGCGCGCATCAAGAAACGAAAAAATGCGAACGGCTCGCATCAGAATCAGAGCATGGAGCTATTCCAACACCAACCGCTGTCGACTGTAAATGCATCAGGTACCAGTTACCACCTTTCAGCGGACACATCCACACTGAACGAGCTCAACTCGTTGCCAGACACAACCCATGTACCAAAGGTCAAACTGGAGGTACTTATTGACAACAAAAGCTTGAGTTTCGAAGTTGACTCACGAGGGGCGTGTACGCTCATCAATGAAGAGACCTTCAGCTCCACCTGGAGTAACGACCCGCCACGGCTGGAGACCAGCAACGACTTTCTGCGCACAGGTTCGGGGCAGTCACTTCAAGTTTTGGGTACGGCAGCAGTGCAGGCAACGCACAAAGGCAAGATCTGCATTCTGCCACTCTTAGTTGTCAAAGGAGCCGACTGCAACCTCCTGGGTTGGAACTGCTTTCCACACACCGTCATAGACATTGGTGGAATCAATGCGCGATGTCTCACCCCACGGACATATTTCCAAACTGCTAGGCAGGTACCAGTGTGTATTCGACAAAAACACCACGGGACACATCGGTCCTGCAGAGCAACTGGAGCTGGTCGAAAGAACAACACCGACATTTTTGAAAGCACGGACAATCTTCTTCGCCCTGCTATCAGCTGTAGACACTGAATTATACCGACTTCAAAAACAAGGCATCGTAGAAACAACACCACACTCGGAGTGGGCAACACCTCTGGTGCGGGTACGGAAAGGAACGGCACGCTACGCCTCTGTGGCGACTACCGTTGCACAGTCAACAAAATAGTAAAAAAGGCAGCCTACCCAGTTCCTACAACAAACTTGACAGATTTCAGCGACTTGAGATGCAGTAGAACTTTCAGCACTCTCGATCTAGCCCAAGCGTATCAGCAGCTTCGCGTAAAGCCAGGAACCACAGCAGTACTGACAATCAACACGCCGTAATAGCTTTACAAGGTAAAACAATTTCCTTTTGGGATCTATCCAGCACCAGCCATATTACAACAACGTTTCGTGGAATTTATGCTGACGGGCCTTCCTGGAGTTTATGCGTATCTCGACGATGTAATCATCGGAGGCAAAGATACCACAGGACATGCTTCCCGGCTGGAAGCCGTCCTGAAGCAACTGGAAAAGTGCAACCTCCACCTCGGAAAAGACAAACGCTGTTTTGGGGTTCGACACGTGTTCTTTCTGCGACGAGTCATTCGCTGTAGATGAGCAATTTAGCCAGTGCAGTATAACCGCTAGCCTGGGGTCCTTAACGTGCACCACGCAGTAGTGGTACACGACCGCCCGCCGGTAAGATGCTCATCCAGATCGAAACGGACAGGGGGGAAGGGGAAATTGAACCCAGAATCCTGGGCTTTGCAGCGCGAGCTTTCGCTCCCCGTGCTCCGAGCTGGTGTGTAAACTTCGGGATTTTGCAGTACCATAGCCTCCTCTATACTCACAAAGCCTGGCCGTTCGACGACGGAGTCATAGAGCGTCCGGTCGCAGATTTGGAACGCGAGGATCTGGTAGCACAGATCATTTGTTGGGGAGCCTGTAGTCAGCGCACAACGTTTGCAGCGGCGAGGATCCGAAACATGGTTTTCAAACCTGAGGAGAAAATAAACGGTAGCTTTGCAGCGGCGAGGACTCAAAACATGGTTTTCAAACCCGACGAGAAAAGAAGTGGTAGCCCGAGGAATGCGAGGAGCACGAGCGGACGTTCAATCGCTCGAGACAAGTATGTTTCGGCGTCGCGCCGCAGCGAGGCGCCCGTTACATGCCTTTTGTAAAGCCCCTTCATTTGTCAAAAGTAGCGCAAGGTTCGTCGTTGCACGGGGCACGTGCAACGTGCAGCTCCAGGGAAGATCATGGCGGCACAGCGCAGCACTGAGCTAGATTTCAGGCGCCATGAATTTCCCATAAGTGGCGCGCGGCACGTGCCTCGAGCATTTCTACAACAATGAATGGCGCCACACTTTTCCCGGGATAGAGAGGCTTTAGCCTTTTGCAGAGCCGTGTGGCCTCTTGCCTTCCGCTCTACCTTTTTACTTTGGGCGGCCGCGTCCCGTGGCGATCTGCCAGGCTTTGTCAGTATAGACGTTTGCAAGCATGGCGTCCCGGCTGGTGCCCCATCCGTGCAAGCACGTGCAGCATGCGCGTGAAGATAGCCTTGGCAGGCCTGGAATTCCACGTGCTTGCTCACGAGGAAGAGCATGGCGGCCGCCAGATGCCCTGTTTGCAATCGTCTATAGACCTTTCCAAAAACGAGCTTGTGGCCGGTGCCATTTTGAGCGTTCGTGCGTATGGCGCGTGCTTTGCTCGCTTTCCGAAGCGACGATCACGCACGTGCTGGGCTGTGGAGATCGCACGCTGGACTGTGATTTTGTAAACATTGGAAAGGTCTATAGACCCTTTTGCTACAGTGTACTAGAATACTTGGGTAGTGTTGGGACCGGAGCGGCTTGGCAACGGGAGCTCGTGATCGCGCGTGTATTGACAGTTCGTGGAGGCGCTGTAGTCGAGTTATCCGGGAAAAATCGCGCAGCCCGCCTTTTTTTTTTCTTTTTACTTTGAGCGGTGCACGTACTACGATTTTATACACTCCGTTTCACCTTATGTTGTTCCGGAGCGAAGGCTAGAAGCGCGAGCTCACAGCGTTGGCAGCTGCCCTTGGTGCACGAGAGCTCGTGCCGCCGAGATGTGCCCGAGAGCAAGGAGCTCGCGCTTGAAGCCTTTCCTGCGGTACGACACAAGGTGAAACTACGGTGCCTCAATGCCCTTCTGTTTAGGGTGATGCCACCCTTTGTAGTACCCGATGCCGACAGCACGCGCTCACGGGTAAAATACAAAGAAATCGACGAAAACAAAATGTCGCCATAGCACAGTCAGCGCCACAAGCGCGTGCGGGGACACGCTCTTTTACGCGCTTCTGAACAAAAAAGGAAAATAAAAGTGTGGGACAAAATGGCCGGATGACTCCACCCTAAGCAAAGCGCACATGAAGGCACCCTAGGTGAAACAGAGTATAGACGTTTCCAATGTTTACAAAATCACAGTCCAGCGTGCGATCTTCACAGCCCAGCACGTGCGCATTCGGCGCTTCGGAAATCGAGGAAACCACGCGCCATACGCACGAACACTCAAGATGGCACCGGCCACACGCTCTTTTCTGAAAAGGTCTATAGACGTTTCCACTGTTTACAAAAATCACAGTCCACACGTGTTAAATCACAGTCCAGAACGCGCACGTTCGTCGCTTCGGAAAGCGAGCAAATCACGCGCCATACGCACGAACACTGAAAATGGAACCTGCCAAGTGTCCTTTTTTGGAAAGGTCTATACACCATTCCAATGTTTACAAAATCACAGCCCAGCGTGCGGTCTTCACAGCCCAGCACGTGCGTGTTCGTCGCTTCGGAAAGCGAGCAAAGCACGCGCCATACGCACGAACACTCAAAATGGCACCGGCCACACGCTCTTTTTTGGAAAGGTCTATAGTTCCGTGTGTTTTTCACTTCGAGCGGTGCGAGTGTCGGGACCACGATTTCATAGTTCCGTGTGTTCGATCGTAATATGCTTTGAATCTTGTGTCTTCTGATTTTGCGGATGGTGAACGCGTAAGGGTTGCCAAAATGCCGTCGGCGAAACAGCGACAGAACTCTTGCTCTGCACCTGGTTCCGAAACGGGCCTCATCAGAGTGAAAGGAGTGAAAACGGCGACCCTTTTCGGCGTTCCAAAAGACAGAGCCAAAAGAGATCTTTGGGAGAAGAATCTGCATTGATCGGACAAGCGTCTTGAAGAAACAAGCGCTGTCTGCGAGCTTTTAAGCTGGTTGTTTTAAAACTCGCAGAGTTTTAAAACAACCAACTTAAAAGCTTCTTACTCCCATAATCGAAAAGAGGAAATGGCTAAGTCCCAGGCATGTCCAATGTTGTGAGTTCATGCTTATGCAGGATATTTTTTTTATTCCTAACAGAACTTTACAGAATTAATTAAAAGGAGGTAGTAGATACGTGTATGTCGTCTGCACTGTACATCCGTAGATCTCGGCGGACCCTACATGGGTGAATAACCGTTGCAATATTTTGATTACTTAGCCGAATATGGTAATTAACTTTTTAATGAACGGTTTAATGGGCCATGTTGCAATTGCAGCTTTAAAGGGAGCCATTATTAAAGGCCAACCCAATTTAGAAAGTTCGCGAACAAACAACGAGCTTTGAGATATTCATCGCTAAAAGTTTGCCTTTCTTCGATGAATTAAAAAACCGCGCGCTGAAAGCGCGAATGAGGTTGTGCTGATATTGATGCGTAGAAGAATGACACAGTAGTTTCTGTCCCCTCGTCACTAACTCGACAGCGTGTCTTCGGTGGACTCGCCGGCGCCACACATCAAGACGACTAAGTCACTATTCTACGTATTATTTTCATAACGCGGTTTCTGAATCAAGCGAAGAAAGGAAAACTTTTACGATAAATTTCGCGAACCTCGTTGCCTTTTCGCGAATTGTCGAAATTGTGTTTGCCCTTAAAATGACTCCTTTTAAAACTGCAATTGCACCATGGCCAATTAAGCCGTTAATAAACAAGTTAACTAACAGATTTTGGTTAATTGTTAAACATTGAAACGGTTATTCACCCATAATCCATTTATTGTCCACCGAGCCCTACAGATATAACGAAAGACGGCATCCACATATCTGCCACATCCTTTTTTTGTAAAATATGTAAAGTTCTGTAAAGAATAAAACAAAAACACCCTGTATGTCTGCGTGAACCAGATATGCCCCCTGTGGAACCATGGGTCTTTCCCTTCGAATACCCAGCTCAGGCGAGAATTACCTGGTTGTCAGAAAGCAGCTGTCGGTTAACTGTATTTTTATGACCGTGTGGGTTTCAGATGGTTTACCCTCAAGAGGATAATGCGCTGCATAAGTTGTAACCATGTATGCGCTGCACATTGTAACCATTATTTCAATGCCGTGCTGTAAACTATTACAACTTCTTCCTTGCCTGATCTACAAATGCTCATGTTTTCTGCTCAAAATGATGTGAAATAGTTGCTTGTTTTCTTTAAATGTTATAAAACATTACTTGTTCAGCCACGTTGTCTCAGTTTTTGGACTTAAGTTCAATGTTAAAACCCGCGATAAAAATTGTCACGGCTTATAAGCCATTTCTTACAAGTGAACGTCGGGTGGTCCTCGGATGGCCGTGACATCATGAAGAAATAAAAGATTCTCACCCCTTTGCGACCGTCGCATGGGTGGTTGGTCGCATAAATGAACACAAGAATGAGTGACAAGTGAAACGAGCTGATTAAGGTCAAGAAAAAGAAGACGGGCAGAAAAGAAGACAGAGAAGTTAAACTGGGGTATTCAAAACATATTAAAACAACCTCGGACTTTAGTATGTGCCGTTTCGTTTCATTATAAAATAAGATAAGAAAAAAAAAAAAAAAAAAAACTGCTTCCGAGTTTTAGATATTCCTTTCAAATATCTAATGTTCGGCCTTTGCGACCAAGGAAATGGGCATTTCATTTAAAATGCTCACCATCCGACAAACCGAAAGTCCCAGCTAATTCTACGCTGAAACAACTTGCAATCCGCTTCTTTAAAGTCGGAATTGTTTTTACGGAAAGGAAGGGTAATGTAGCTTGCACCGTCCGATACATTGAAGCATCATGTTGCTAACGATCGTGCCACAGCGTAATTGATGCCGCGGTACGAACGCTGGCAGGTCGTAACTGTATCAGAAATCCTATGTGCACTCCACCAAAGCGGCACCAAAGATTCATAATTTCGCGCGTGCAGCCGCGCATGCGCACACCTTCTGGATAACGCGCCGGTGTCGACACCTGTCGCGATCAATACCACGCGCTTCAGGCGAGCCCCTCCGGTCCCAACACTACCCAAGTATTCTAGTACACTGTACTTTTGCTGTTTACAAACATGGGCTGCCTTCTGCGTCCCAAGCGACTTCCGGTCGTTCCGTGCTTGCGAGCCTGTCGAGCCTGCTTATGTCACCAGTGCTAGAAAGCATAAATGCTACACGTACAGAGCGCGACACTGTTAGCGCGAACAAGCGATCGTCGGTTTTTCCCGTTTTTCTCTTTGAAACCAAGGGATGTCATCCAAGTTATTATTGCTACGGAAAGAGCTCATTTAGTTCTATAAAGTAAGCGATAAAATTTTGTGCTCGCTAATATTGTTTAGAAGTAAAATGCGAAAATGCGCAGATGTCGTGTTCGCGCTAACTGTGTCGCGATGTGTACATCAAAGTTGGAGATTTAACGAGGGCCCTCGGCTGGACAATTTAACGTCTTAAGTTAAAGGGCCTCTGACACGCCAAAAAAATATTTTTTTTCATGCTAAACGTTGCAATGGCATATCAGGACATTACAAAAAAATTGTTTCACTATAGAGTTGCGTAGTTTTTTTTATAAAAAATAGAAATACGAGGCCCAATTCAAAGTTCCCGCCGTGCACTGTGACGTAACAGTGTACCGCAAGGTGTCGGGGCGGTCAGAAGGGAGGCATCGCCGGAAGTCACGTGAGTTGTATCCCTCCTCGTGCTTACCGCGAGCGCGTGTAATATTTTTTTAATATTTTTGTTATTCTCCGCACCTCCACGAGCGATCCAAGCAGACAAGGTTTCCTTTATTTGCTTTTCATCGCTTAATGTTGCTGTAAAGGTAGAAGAAGCGGAGTCAGTGAATTGACGTGATCAACTACAATGCCTAGAAGGTGCTGTGTGAGGGACTGTCCCGGTATTTCAGCAACTGAAGAAGAGATCACACTGCATGCATTTCTGAGAGACATACATCGGCCGCATGAGCACCCAGTAAACAAGTTCTACTCATGTTCTAGACAAAATACGTACTTTGTGCTCGACGTTTACTTGTACTTGGTACACTCACGAGTTCGTATTCTTTAGACGGCAGGCATCTACAGCCTGGAGAGTATCCGATGATTCAAGGACCTCGGTGTCTCAACCTTCAGCAATGCGATCGGGCGTGTCGTATGCTAGCAATCCTAATTTCTGCGAGCGTTCTAATTTTTTTTTTCAAAACTTGATAGCTTCTTTTGCGCCCAGTATAGTCCTGTATTATCGGACTGACGGCATGCACTCGTACACTGGCTTGTACTCGCAACGCTTTCATCATTGACTTCCATCACGTCGATCCACTGACTCTTCGTCCTCAAATTTTACAGCACGCAAACTAACCAACGGTGCAGGGATAAAGAGCTAGTGGAACTGAAACTTCGTTTTCTACGATCGCTCGTACGAAGAGCAGAATAATAAAAAGAAAAAAAGTCTTAGGCACGGTCGCGGAGAGCACGAGGAGTGAAACTCACACGACTTCCGGTTAACCCACTTTTAGTGAGGTAGCTCGATGCCTCCTTTCTGACCGCCCCGACACCTTGCGGTACACTGTTACGTCACAGTGCACGGCGGGAACTTTGAATTGGGCCTCGTATTTCTATTTTGTATAAAAAAACTACGCAACTCTATAGTGAAACAATTTTTTTGTAATGTCCTGATATGCCATTGCAACGTTTAGCGTGAAAAAAAAATATTTTTTTTGGCGTGTCAGAGGCCCTCAACCGCTCGTCACTCAATGGGCAAATTGCGTTACACAAACCTGAGTTTCAGGAATGCACCAGAGTATTCATTCTTTTGGAGGTTAATTATGAAGACGTTATGAAGGTTGTACGGTCCTTGAATTTTTCCTTGAGAGCGCTGGAGATTTTTAATAAAATCCAGAAATATTACCGTTTTGGCTGTTTTGAGCGCGTTTTGAGACATTTTTGAAAATAAAATTATTTAGGACACAAACGTGACAAAACGCTTGGCCGTATGTACTAGGGGTGCCTCTAATCCTAATTTTAAGACCATGATGAGAAAGCAAAATATTGTTGTATTTGCGTATTTGTGTAAATGAAATCACCCTGTTAATTTTATTTCCAACCTGTTAAACCAGATGGCGACACTAGTACTAGATGCCTCAAAACGGAGATTTTCTTGATATTTTTCTCTCGAGCTCGAATGCGACCGCGATGGCTGGTGGCTCGGGGATAGGTAGCACGTGTAGCGAGAGCTCGCGCCCCTGCCCGTTTCAATCTGGATGAAGAGAGAAGTAGGCGTTTATTAAAACAGTGATGTCATCCAGCGCCTTGTGCTGGTTTGCTACACTGTGTAATGAACGGAATAAAAAAAAAAAAAACAGAAAGGAGTAGAGAAAAGTAAGAAAACAAAATTAATATAAAGGAAGAATAAGAGAATATAAAAAATGATACAAGGGAAAAATTAAAATAAATGTAGATGTGAGTGTTTCAATGGCAAGCGTCATTTACCACTTCAGTTCACTTTAGAACACTACAGCCTATGCTGTAAACGAGTATTCTTCAAAAACTTTAGGAGAGCTTCTGTGGCCTTATAACCGTCAGAAGATGTCATCCAGGGACCAAACACGATGTTGATGCTTATTTGTTCTTCCTCTTTGATGTTGAGCTGTTTCTTCATTGACTGCCTTTCATGGCTGTACTCCTCGCATTCGCAGACTACGTGTTGGATGTTATGGACGCCGCCGCACGATGCACATTCAGGAGACTGAGCCTTTCCGATTTTGTGAAGGTAGCTGTTGGTGTACGCAACTTTAAGCCGCAAGCGGTGTAGCACGGTCTCCGTTGGTCTTGGTAAACCTCGTGGAGCCCGTAACTGTAGCTTAGGATCGATATTGTAAAGATATCTGTAGTGGTATTGAGGGTTTTCCCAAAGAGACGATGTTATTTCTTTGCCGATGTTTCTGATCATGCTATTTGCATCTGGTCTTGAGAATGGAATAGAGACAATAATAATGCTTTCGTGGGCATCTCTAGCAGCTCTGTCGGCAAGAACATTTCCGGTTATACCGGAGTGGGCAGGAACCCACTGTAAAATAAAATGGTGTCCTTGGCACGAAGCTTGGCGAGCTGCTTCCAAAATATCTTGTGCAAGTTGTAGATATGGGCTACTTTTTTTTCATCGAGGAGAGGGTGTAGAGAGCGGGCTTCGAGTCAACAAATATTGCCCAAAATTTAGGTTTTTCAGTTCCCGCTTGTGTCACTGCTTCTCGAATCGCCGCGAGCTCTGTCGCCGTTGATGAGGTGACGTGGCTCAGCTTTGCTTTTATGGATGTTCTTATAGAAGGAATGTAGACTCCCAGAGCCGATGATGACGTCATTGTAGAGCCATCAGTGTAGATGTGGTGGAATGAGTTGTATGATTTATTGATGTATTCAAGAGCAATCTGGGTGATCACAGGCGCAGGCATCTTTGTTTTCGAAGTGATCCCTGGGATACTTGTTCTGATTTCTAAGTGGGGGTACTTCCACGGTGGATATCTTGGAATTGCAGCCGCTTCAAATGCTCTGGGAATATAATCCTCCAAAAGCGTGATTACTTGGGCAAATCCTGAGGATGGTCTCTCTGTTGAGATATTTACTAGATGATGTTTATGTATTCGAGTTTTGTGACGAAGATGAGCTCGCAACGTTTCCTGTTGCCTTACAATGGCGGGCGAAACTGCTCGTGCTTCAGCCAGAGTTCCCACATTCGATGTGCATTTCGGCAGTCCTAAGCAAGCTCGAAGAGCTTGTGCTTGGGCACTTTCTAATTCTTTAAGAAGAGACCGGGATACATTATGCATAACAGGAAGACTGTAGCGCATAAGGCCGAGAAACAGAGCATTGTATAGGGCCATTAGCGCAGGGACAGAACATCCCCATTTAGTCCCACTAATCATTCTGATTATATCGATAAACGAGGTCAGTTTTTTCTTTAGGCGCTTTATGTGGGGGCTCCATGTCAGTTGCCTGTCGAGAGTGACACCCAGAAATGTATGTTCAGTGACGTATGGAATTGGTTTTCCATCGATCACGATTGGGTATTTGTCCGTGTGTTTTCTGCTGAATGCCATCACCGCTGATTTTTCCGGTGATATATGCAGACCCCGCTCGTGGAGGTAGCGTGCTGTGATGTTTATTGCTTTCTGTAGTCTTGCTTTGTTTATGTAGAGAGACCTACTGCACGCCCAGAAACAGATATCATCAGCGTATATGGATACGTGAACGGTTTTCGGAAGTATTTTAAGGAGGCCTATTAGAGAAATGCTAAAAAGCATGGGGCTAAGGACCCCCCCTTGCGGTACTCCCCTCTTGATTTCGTGAAAAACAGTGTTGCCCTCCGGCGTCGATATGTACACTTGTCTCTCTTTAAGGTAACTTGCAATCCACGTATATATGCGTCCTCCATAGCCAATGGCACCCAAATCGTGAAGAATGGCCTTATGTTCTACAGTATCGAATGCCGATTTTATGTCCACGAATACAGCTGTTGTTATCTTGTTGACAGTCTTCGTTTGTTCAATGCTTGTCACTAAATCAATAACATTGTCGATGCTGCTTCTTCCGCGTCGAAATCCATTCATGGGCGAGGGATATAATCCTCTATTTTCTAGATCCCATTCCATACGGGCTAGCACCATTCGTTCCATTACTTTGCTCATGCAACTTGTTAATGCAATTGGACGATACGAATTAATCTCTAGGGGAAACTTTCCAGGTTTGAGGATTGGCAACACACGAGCAATTTTCCATTGCCTCGGTATAATTCCCGTTTCCCATGAGGAGTTAAATGCCTTTAACAAGAAGGTTCTAGCCGCTTCCCCCAGGTGACGTAAGGCTGAGTATCGTATTCCATCCGTGCCCGGGGACGACTTGACGTTAGAGGCAAATAGTGCCATATCAAGTTCTTTTAAAGTAAAATATGCTTCAACAGCCTTGCATACACTTACGGATTGGTGGTCATCTGTCGTATTCACTCTGCAGTCGATAAGAGTAGAGCAGGAGGTGATCTTGACACAGAATTCCTCGGCTATGGTTACTGCTGAGACTTGGCGGCCCAAAGCGATGGCCCGGAATGGACGAACTTGCTGCGGCCTCACGCGCAAGCTTCGCATCATGGGCCATATGCGAGTAACTGGCTTTCTGGGATCAAGGCCGGCACTAAGAGACCTCCAGCGTGTTTTGGAAAGCTTGTCCAGGTGTCTTATAACGCGCTTTTGTGCTCTCCTAGAAGCCCTGACATCCTCAGCACTCTTAGTTTTTCTTGCCCTGCGTTCGGCCCGCCGGCGGATGGCACGCAGTCGTTCGTATTCTCCATCAATAGCTGTCGGGGGGTTTGTCATATTGACTGTTTTGGTCGCTTCGGAGGTTGAAGAGTTGATGGCCGCAACAAATCCTCCTGTCTCAGTTAGTGTAGTACAGGCGGACTCCATTTTTGTTTTGAATATATCCCAGTCAGTATAATGCATTGTAGTACGCCTCTTCAAGCAATGCAATCCTTGAAACGTTGTGTAAGTCGGCACGTGGTCACTACCATGAGTTTCAATATCAGCGAACCACCTGGCTCCCTCAGCGAGACATGAAGACACGAACGATAAATCTAGAGAGCTACTCGTAGATGCACCTCTGAAATACGTCGGACTGCCGTCGTTAAGAATTGCAAGGTCATATTTTACTGTAAGGTCAAATAAGGCTTGCCCTCGAGCATTATTTTTTCTGCTTCCCCATAATGAGTGATGGCTATTGAAATCTCCTGTCAGAAAGTGGGGTGATGGGGTTTGCTGTAAAATTGTATCCAGCCTCTGAATGTCCAAGGCTGCTCGAGGAGGTATATAGCTAGCAATAAGTGTGAACGAAATGTCTTCTATCTTAACAGTCGCAGCGATATACTCATTTGTCGGGTGCGACGGAATATCGTGTTGAATATAGGTCAGGTCCTTTCGAATGCCGACCAAAACTCGGCTAAGACCAGTTGTTCTGTGGGAATGAGAAAGCTCGTACCCTGATAGTCTGATGCTGTGCTTCACTCGCGACTCTGATATTGCGATAATAGGAACAGGATATTTGAATATGAATTGTCTAAAGTCCGAAAGTCGATTTCGAAGGCCTCTCGCATTCCATTGAAGGACGGTGGCATCTCTACGAAGCTTGTCTATTGACACCAGATCATAACAAGCGGAAGTATAGCATCTAATACGGTTAATAGCGCTTGGGCTATAGGAGAATCCCATGACCGAAGAATATTACGGACAGCGTTGGTGATGGTTTGGAGTTTGACCCCGGACATAGGTGGTTGCTCCCTGGTTGATGCACTTGACTGGTCCCTCCTGGGCTGCCTATTTCTTTATCTTCTGCACGCGAAGTTGATGCAGATCCAGAAAGTGCTGGAAATTCTTTGTTATCCTTTAGCTGCAAAGTAGGAGCTGTAGCCTCTGTAGATTTTGAATAGGTCTTGCCTTTTCTCACGCTGGATGGCTGCGTTGATGGGGAATCTCGTTGAGAACGAAGATCGTGAGCTGCGACGTCGTGTCTTGCTTGGTTGGCTGCTGTCCTGGCATGGCCAGTGGACATCTGATCTTGTGTAGACCGTAGAGCCTCTTTTGCTGAGGTGTAACCAACCTTGGCTTCGCTCTTGTACCTGTATATTTTCTGCTCTCTTTTGTATGCCGGGCACAAACGAGATGTAGAGTCGTGTGCTTTGTTGCAGTTCATGCAGAGTGGGTCTTCCGCTTCGCACTTGGTGCGATCATGGGGACCCCCGCAGCGACCGCATCGCAATTCCCTAGTACAGGCGGTTCGAACGTGCCCAAAACGGTTACATTTGGAGCATTGACGTGGTTTCTCGATGTACGGTTGTGTCTTGTATCTTGTTTATCCGATTGTAACGTACTCTGGTAGAGTGTCCGTGCTAAAGACGAGCTTGACGGTCTCGGATTTACCCAGTCGTCGGATGGAGATAACAGGTGCAGTAGTGCGTACTGCCAGTTGAAGTTCGACCTCGGTGAGGTCTGCTGGTACTTCGTAGATCACCCCGGCCGCCGATTCTCATGGAAGCGGTTCGTAGGCCAGGACAGCGATCCCGTCTAGTGTGGTCAGTGCAAGGAGCGCTTTCGTAGCGTCTCTATTTCTGGTGTCAATTGCCAGTACGTTTAGTCTTCGGTTTGGCCTAACCAGGATCACCCCGTCTGGAGCAGTCATGTCTAGTTTTTCTTGAATTTTCTTCGGGTTAATGGTGGCGATCACTTTGTCTGGATCCTTGGGTCTGACTATCACCGTGAGGTGGGGATCAGTACGATTCATAGTCTTGACCGTCTTGTCGCTTGACTCCGAACTAGTTGAGGCTTTGCGTCTCTTTCGGTTCTGAACAAGCTGAAAAGGTGCCGAGTTGGCGTCCAGCTCGTCAGAGATGCTCTCATAGTAAGAGACTGTGCTTGAAGCGCTTGACGTACCCAATGATGGCCGCTCAGCCTGTCCATCCAGTTCCATTTCGATCGATGGTGAGCCTTGGCCGGCGGGATGGCCCGCCTCAGCCATGGTCGGTGACCGTTGCGTCAATAGCGAGGATCGTATGGTTTTTACCTTGAATTAGCAGCGGAAATCTTGAATAAAGACACAATATAGCAGGAGAACCTCGATAGCAGCCAAGGTAAATCCGACTTCTTCTTCTTTTCCACTCGGGGGTTAATTTCTGTTGATATACCGGGATACACCGAAACACCAAACCCTAATATAAATAATGGGAATAACACAAAACACAAGGTGGTGCGAAGTGGGCACAGAGTTAAATCAAGATTTCGTTATCTTCCGCTTCGAAGCGGGAGATATTGCAATAAGGTCTTGAATTACGACAGGAGTAAATGCCTCTCTATGCTACTTATGCGTGCGCTTTAACAAAGACCCAACACGCAATAAGGTGAACAGCGGGATTTCACGGCTAAATGAACATGCTAACAGTCTTCCCTCCCTGTTTATTTTTACAAATCATTAAGCCCCCCCCCCCCCCCCCCCCCGCTCTTTTGGGGCTCGTCTGGATCCGCCCCTGGATAGTGTACAATCGATAGTCGACTATCGAAAGTCGACTATTGTGAAACTCGATAGCATACTATCAATAGTCGACTGTCGTGAAATTGTTTATAGTCGAATATCATGAAACCATCAATAGGCAACTATCGTCGAGCTTTTGATAATGTTTGATTAGGTGACGAAGAAAAAGTCATGTGTTCATCCGGGAAATGTCGTGTAGCTCGGAGAAATATGCAACTGTCATTAGGGACTTCCGCATACTGATCAAGAAATAATTTAAAACTTATTGGAAAACAATCATAAAGGGCTAGATTTCTTCCTTAGAAACTATTGACAGTGAACTATTATACAAATACTGATTGTATAGTATTATTGAAAAACTATGAATAAAAGCTATCAACTTGAGAGGTTGTCGAAGCTTTTTTTGCTGTTTAAGATTCCTTTTTGGAGTGGGCCCTTGGCTTTTTATAGGCAGAGTTCAATCAGACAAATAGAAATCCCTGTCGCCCTTCATAAGTAAACTACGTGTTGGACGTGGATGCGCGTCCAGTCCTAGAGTACTTCGTGGAGAGTGTTGTGCATATAAGGGCGATGTACAAAGCGCAGAGGGAGCAGCCTGAATGGCTCCCTGTTTTGGACGAGCTGGTTGCTTTAAGACCTTTTTAATACACCCGCGCCGCCAAGGAGTGGCCGGCGATTTTAGCAATGCTCTGAGTGTATGTGTTGGTGTTTCATGCTCTGTTTAAACCAGGCAATAAAGAAAAAAAAAAAAAAAAAGTAAACTACGTGTTGCATAAATCCGGAACCCTGCTTCAATATGATGCTAGCGATGGTGATCGAATCCGCAAGTATGGGGACATGGCATTACCCGGATAAAAAAACAAGTGTGGGTTCTTTTTTTTTTTTTTTATCCAAACTGGGTGCGAGAAAGAAAGTAAACAATATTGGCTTTCGGTCTCACAAGCTTTTTTCATTGAAGTAATGCCTCAATGCAAACACTTGGATCACAGGAAATTTTCGCTTTTATCTTTTATATTTGATATAGTTAACGTTATGTTATAAAACTTATTGTTTTTGTAGAATAGAAAAAAAAAAAAAAAAAAAAAAACTAAATGCATCAGTCACACACTACTTTGGCGGCACAAGGAGGTAATATTTGTTCCCCCTATTTACTTCACTTCTTTTCCGCTGATTTTTTTTTGCGGGGGAGGGGGGGTGGGGCAGAGATGCATGTGTAGTGAGCGACAGAGTTTGTGGAACTCTACATTGAACATGACAGTTTCAACATTTAATGAAGAATGTCTAATTTCCGTAAGAAATGGTAAAATAAAGTAGAAAGCAACATCATAAAATATTAGTCACGATATCAATACCGTGATACCGCCATGAATTTCAATAACGAATATATATACAACTGAAGAAGAATCTGCCATTACAGAAACGTTTCCACTATTTCGAAGAATCGCCAGCGAAAGTGAAAGCTTTCTTTTTGCAATGCGATCACTTATCATAACAGGTTATCTCACAGTATAAAAAAGGGCCAATCAATGTAAATAAATTGTTATCGCACCTTGTCTTCCGACACAACGAAGAAGGCGACAATATGAAATTCAATATCTGGTACCACATTCACGAAAAAGTTCTAAACAAATTTTTGGGGGGGTATTTCTTATTAATCACAAATATGGCCTATGCTTATAATTTAACTTTTTTTATTTGTTTCGAAACAAAACAATGGTCATTCCAGATTTAGAGCGAAATTATTGTTAATTTAATGTCAGAAAATATTTAAACTTACGACCGAAGAAAGTGAGACAGGCGAAAACGTAAAGCAGTAACGAGCAAGTATGCACCAAAATACTGGCAATAAAGAGAGCCTATACATAAGGAACAACCATACACCGCCACACCAGTACGCGCGCACACGCGGACACACACGTTGTGGAACACCCGCTCCTATGCAGCTGTTCGTGGCACAGAAACAGAATAAGTGAAAACGCACCACAAATTCCCAACCATGTAGGCTCAACACTGTTCAGACGCACGGAAGGCGCATTTGAGAACTCTCCACTCTGCGACGAAACCCAGACGATGCATGCGAACCGGGACGCTCGCTACGAGACTCTGCTCCAGACCAAGTGCGACCGCAGCCGGCGCTACAACTTGTTTGAGCCAATCAAGAAGTGCCAAAAGTCTATCTCCACGGTCTTCTTTCTGCTATGGCCGGTTACATTAATCACGCACAGAGAAAAGATGGCGGCGCATTCAGTGTGCGTGATTGGTTCAGCCGGCTATAGCACAAAGACAACAAGCGCCATGACGGTACTAGCAGTCGTACTGCACTTGCTCTCATCTACAGCCAGGCACGAGACGCCCATCGAGGCTGGTCCACTTCCCGCTGTCTAAACGAACACTCAACACAGTTACTTTAAAAATGATAATTAGAGTGTCAGTTCTCCTCTCCAGTTTCCTCTTGCGCGCCTTTTCCTAACGTACGCACGACAGTTTTTTTTTTTTTTTGTAGTTGTATTAACGTGGTGCGCGAGAACGGGCAAACCTCTCCACTGTTCTCCATCACGTCAAGGGAAGGATGAGCCAAGGAGCTAAGTAGCGCGGAGGAGAAGCGACGAAACGCCTTGTGCTCTGATGCCGCTCTGACGTTCACATTTGAGCCAGCGCGCTCATGAAAACAATGGATGCAAGCAAAACAAAAAAAAAAAAACATAGTAATAATAATAATAAAAATTAAAGTACAAGTTTGTGTTGTTTTTTTGCTGTTGTTTTTTGTGGAAGGTTGAAGGGTGTGTATTCAGAAACATACACAAACTAAGGGGGGTGGGTAGGGAAATCACTGGAAGAACTGAAAGGACTAAATGTGACTTATCAATCCGACGTTACACAGCACCATAAGTGTGTACGGAAGGAATGCATGAAAAAAAAAAAAGATCCTAGTGGCCTCAGGGGGACAGCCGAAGAGGAGTGTCGTTCTCTCAAGTTCTTCCCCAAGCTTCGACCACGACAATATTTTGTTTAAAGTTAACCATTTTTGTATGCAATAAAAAAGCAAGGAAGGATTATTCTTAACAAGTGTCAAAAATAAAATTGTCGAATTAAGACCCCCCAATGGGGGAGAGGGAGTCCCTCGGGCATAAAAATAAAAGGGGAGGGGGTTAGGTAGTTTTAAAAACATACTGCGTTGTAAAGGTTCCTCGGCCCCGCATCTACGGCACACACCAGAAAGCGTGGTCCAGAAAACCACTTTGTTTGCAAAAACATCCTTGCCAGAATGCGTGTTTTGGTGGTGCCATGACGCTCGCGCCGTTCCTCACGACGCTCCACCAAACAAGAATCATTTCTGTCACTCAAGTACATGCCTTAAAGGGACACTGACACCCCCCAAAAAATTTTTTTCATTTTTTGCCAGGCGCTTTATTATGGTGTCGGAGGACTACCCAATTATATTTTGCAACGAGTAGCGTATTTTTTAATAAAGCCAAAAAAC